>ML283319.1:1087-57872 GCA_005239495.1 Nicotiana undulata | reverse complement strand
CAGCTACAAAGTCTGCTAATATTTGCGATTTAATTGTCGTTCTAGGTTGATATGTTATATCATCCTCACTTAACTCTATTGCCTATTTGGCTAATCTTCCCTACAATTCTTATTTGTGCAGAATATTTCTTAAAGGATATGAAGTCACGACAGTGATTGGATGACATTGAAAATAAGGACGTAATTTTCTTGATGCCATTATTAAAGCTAAAGCTAATTTTTCTAGATGTGGATATCTAGTTTCAGCATCTAACAGAGAATTGCTTACATAATAAATAGGGGATTGCTTACCTTTTTCTTCCCTTACCAGTACTGCACTTACGGCAATTTCTGAAACAGCCAGGTAGATGTATAATCTTTCTCCTTCTCTTGGCTTCGATAGCAGCGGTGGTTTTGATAAGTAAATCTTCAAGTCTTTGAGTGCCTGCTGGCATTCTTCAGTCCACTCGAACTGATTTTGCTTTTTAAGAGCTGAAAAGAATTTAAAGCTTTTCTCGGAAGATCTAGAAATAAATCTCCCTAAAGCTGCTATTCTTCCTGTTAATCTTTGAACTTCTTTTTTATTCTTCAGAATTTCAGGTATTTCTTCTATAGTTTTTATTTGAGCCGGATTTACTTCTATTCCTCTATTAGATACAAGGAATCCCATAAGCTTACCAGATTGTACTCCGAAGGCACATTTTTTCCGGATTGAGCTTCATATTATACATGCGTAAGATGTCAAAAGTAGTAGAGAGATGCTGGAAATGATTTTCCGCTTGTGTTGATTTTACAAGCATATCATCGATATAGACTTCCATCGTTTTTCCTAAATGTTCTTGGAACATTTTTGTTACTAACCTTTGGTAAGTGGCCCCTGCATTTTTCAAGCCAAAAGGCATGACCTTATAACAATAAGTCCCCCTGTTAGTGATGAATGAAGTTTTTTCTTCATCTAGGGAATCCATTTTAATCAGGTTATAACCAGAATATGCATAAAAAAAACTTAACAATTCATGAATTGCGGTGGCATCGATCATTTGATCTATATGTGGCAAAGGAAATGAATCTTTAGGACATGCTTTATTTAAATCAGTATAATCTACACATACCCTCCATTTGCCGTTCTTTTTAGGCACCACTACTGTGTTAGCCAGCCAGTCAGGATACTTTACCTCTCGTATCGAGCCTATGTTCAGTAGTTTTTGAACTTCCTCGTCAATCACTTGATTTTTGAAAGGTCCTTGCTTTCTTTTCTTTTGTTTAACAGGTGCGAAGGATGGATCTTCATTTAGTTTTTGAGTCATCACTTCTGGTGGGATATCTGTCATATCTAAGTGGGACCATGCAAAATAATCCTCATTAGCTTTTAAATAATTAAATAACATACCTTTTTGCTCAAGAGTTAGTCTTTCCAGCAATTTTGTGCCAATATACAACTTTTTCTCGGGCTTTTGTTCAGAAAGCGGAACAACCTCAAGTTCTTCAGCAGTTGTTTTAATATGCTCGTCTTCTTCTGGTTCATGAATGAAATCCGGTCTGGAGTCTATGTCTACATGTTCTAGCTCATCATGTTTGTTGAGGAGCTTCTGTTTGATAATTTGTTGTCTCTCCCGTATCTTTTTTGTTGTGAAGAGCTATCGAATTGATATTTCTTGAAGTTTGCTGGTCACCTCTAATTTGTCTTACTTCGCACTTTGAAAGGAATTTTATTACCTGATGTAAGGTGGATGGGACCGCTTTCATATCATGGATCCATGGTTTTCCCAAAATAACGTTATAAGCCATCTCTGTATCAATGACATGGAATTTCACATTTTTGACGACTCCTTCGGCGAAAATCGTAAGTTTGATTTCTCCTTTAGTTATCACTGTTGAATTATTGAACCCAGATATGGCTCGTGCCTTTGGGATCATTTCATTTTCTACCAACATTTCCTCCACGACTTTTATCAAAATAATGTTGACTGAACTGCCTGGATCAATCAACACTCTTTTAACATTAGTGTCATGAATAATTAAATATATTACCAGTGCATCGTTATGAGGAAGCATTAATCCTCCAAACTATGCGTCATCAAAAGTTATTTGATCTTCCTTCATCTCTTCTCGAACTCGTTTCCCGTGGGTACTTGTGACTTTTGATGTTAACTGGCAGACCATGCCGTTCACTTCGTCCCCTCCATGTATGACGTTGACAGTTCATTTTGGGGAAGGAGGTTTTGGGGGCTCCTGCTTGTTCTTCATATATGCATGTTTACCTTTATCACTAAACAATTCTGTTAAGTAGCCCTGTTTTAATAGATGTTCTATTTCACCTTGCAAAAATCTGCAATCTCCAGTTCTATGGCCATGATCATTGTGGAATTCACACCACTGATCAAGGTTTCTCCTGTTAGGATTAGATCGCATTTCTTTGGGCCATTTAACCTTGTCTCCCATATATCTCAATATTGAGACAAGTTTAGTACTGCTCACATTGAAGTTATGGTCTCCAATTCGGGTATTACCCCTGGACCGTTCATCTCGATCTCTCTTGGATCTAGATGTGGATGAGCCTATATGTCTTCCCGATGGTCTTGTATTTTCGAACCTGGGACATGTGTCACATCCCGAAGGTCCTAAGTAAGGATCGTACCTGTTTTTTCCTGAGCTTTTCTCTGGTTCTGGACGTCTGGTTCTGGGATATTCTTCATCTTTTGATCGAGCAATGATATCTTCTTCGATTCTGAGTTTGGTATTGTACCTGTTATACACATCATTCCATGTTGTAGCTGGGAATTCTCTCACACTTTCTTTAAGTCATCTCGTGGCTTCTGAGCTTTTATCGTTTAAGTTGCTTGCAAATGCCATGGCTGCCCAATTGTCAGGCACCCTTGGTAATTGCATTCTTTCTCGTTGAAACCTGTCTACAAATTCACGAAGCAATTCCATGTCTCCTTGCTTTATCTTGAATATATCTTCCATTCGTTTTTCAACTTTTTGTGCACCAGAGTGTGCTTTTATAAACGAATCTGCAAGTTCAGCAAAGGAATCTATAGAATTTTCAGGGAGAAGAGAATACCAGGTTAAAGCTCCTTTTGTGAGCGTTTCCCCAAATTTCTTGACAAGGACCGATTCGATCTCCTCTTTTGTTAAGTCATTGCCTTTTACTCCAGTAGTGAAGGCAGTCACGTGATCGCGTGGGTCAGTTTTTCCATCATATTTAGGAACATCGGGCATTCTAAATTTCTTGGGTATAGGTAATGGAGCCGCACTTGGCTTCCAAGGTTGTTGAAAATATCTATCAACATCAATGCCCTTGATGATAGGTGGCACTCCAGGGATTTTCTCGATGCGATCGTTCTGTTCCTTCATCTGTTTCTGCATGGTTAGTAATAAATTTTTTAACTCAGAGTTATTAGTCGTACCTGGTCTCGTTTCAAGAGATGCATTGGGGGTTTCACCTCTGGTTGAGTTTATTAATCGAGACTGCGGATTCTATACTACGATTGTATTATTTGAAGGCGGCGTTAGTGGTACTAGAGGTGCCTGTGGTAATCCTCTCGCAAATTCTTGCAAAGCCTGCCCCACGTATTCATCAATCATTTGCCTTATTTGATCTTGCTCTATTGGTTGCTCATTATTGTTACGATGGTTATTAGATCTTTCAAGGGATGATTCCCTCGAAGCACGTGGTGTTCCTCGAGGAGATGGAACTGGGGTTCCATTTCCTTGTTGGTTGTTGTCGTCATTGTTGTTGACGTTGTTGTTGTCGTTGTTGTTGTCGTTTTTGTTGGAACTAGACATGATTTAAAGGATATTAGTTGGTAAACACACTATGATTATCAGTTTTCCAGTAACGGAACCAATTTGTTTAACCAAAGAATGAGATTCCTTGACCAAAGCTATTTTAGGATAAATGCGGGTTACTGATAATCGAGTGAATAATTATAATGAATAAAGGAATAATAAGCAGTATAGAATGCAGAAAAGTAATGCAGTTTGTATTCGAGAATTCAGATCATCTTATGGATTACAATTCTTCCCTTTTATATAGGGGCTTCCTAGCATAACATTTTGGTTTCTGTAATGATTGCTCATTGATGGATAATTATTACATTAATGAGGCATTACAAAGAATCATCAAAGGATAATTGTTACTATTATATAGGAGTTGCATAACATATAAGTCATTAACTATTGATTATCGAATCTATCCGTGGCTTTGTTTGGGTTCTTTACGACCCCATATCTTCTTCTCATTGGGTTTCCCGTGGCTGATGCACTTGTGCCTGACGAATCAATCCCGTGCCTGTCGAGTCAATCTCGCGCTCGTGCTTGTTGAGTTAATCTCGTACCTCTTTATAAAATCATGTCCATCTGTGACATTTTCTTTGGTCCACGTAGCTCTTTGAGTTGTCAAGGTCATGCTTACGTGTGATACTCTTTTTTACCAATACAGGCAGAGGGTATTAAGGTGGATCCCAAAAAGGTTTCAGCAGTTAGAGATTGACCTAGGCCCACTTCACCTACGGAGATTCGGAGTTTCTTGGGCCTAGTAGGTTATTATCGCCAATTTGTGGAGGGCTTTTCATCGATTGTAGCCCCACTGACCAGATTGACTCAGAAGGGTGCCCAGTTCAGTTGGTCGGATGAGTGCGAGGCGAGCTTTCAGAATCTCAAGACAGCCTTGACTACGACACCGGTGTTAGTTTTTCCCACAGGTTCAGGACCGTATACCGCGTATTGTGATACTTCACAGATTGGTCTTGGTGCAGTGTTGATGCAGGATGGCAAGGTCATAGCCTACGCTTCTCGTCAGTTGAAGGTTCATGAGAAGAATTATCCAGTTCATGACTTGGAGTTAGCGGCGATTGTTCAGGCCTTGAAGATTTGGAGGCATTATTTGTATGGGGTGCCATCTGAGGTATTCACTGATCACAAGAGTTTGCAATATTTGTTCAAGCAAAAGGAGTTGAACATGAGGCAGAGAAGGTGGTTAGAGTTGTTGAAGGATTATGATATTACTATTCTTTATCATCCGGGGAAGGCCAATGTGGTGGCCGATGCTTTGAGCCGGAAGTCAGTCAACATGGGTAGTCTTGCCTATTTATCAGTTGGAGAGTGACCTCTTGCTTTGGATGTTCAGGCTTAAGCCAACTGATTTGTGCGATTGGATGTTTCTGAGACTGGCAGTGTGTTGGCCCATACCGTAACCCGTTCTTCCTTGTATGATCGTATTCGGGCCAGGCAGTATGATGATCGTCATTTATGTTTTCTCAGAGACAAAGTCAGGCACGGTGATGCCAAGCAGGTTACGGTTGATGATGAGGGAGTCTTGAGGATGCAGGGTCATATCTGTGTACTCGATGTTGATGGTATTCGTGAGTTAATATTGCAGGAGGCCCATAATTCTCGGTATTCCATTCATCCGTGCGCCGCCAAGAAGTACCAGGACTTGCGGCAGCATTATTGATGGCGTAGAATGAAGAAGGATATTGTAGCTTATGTAGCTCGGTGCTTGAATTGCCAACATGTTAAGTATGAGCACCAGAGACCCGGTTGTTTGATGCAGCAGATTCTGCTTCCCGAGTGGAAGTGGGAGCGTATCATGATGGATTTTGTAGTTGGGCTTCCACGGATTCGGAGGATGTTTGATGCAGTATGGGTGGTGGTGGATAGGCTGACCAAGTCAGCACATTTCATTCCAGTGTCGGTTTCATATTCAACGGAGAAGTTGGCAAAGATCTATATGAGAGAGATTGTCAGATTGCATGGTGTGCCCATATCCATTATATCAGACCGAGGTACTTAGTTTACCTCCCATTTTTGGAGAGTATTTCAGCGAGATTTGGGCACACAGATCGAGTTGAGCACAACATTTCATCCTCAGACGGACGGACAGTCCTAGCGTACCATTCAGATTTTGGAGGATATGTTGCGAGTTTGTGTCATTGACTTTGGCGGTTCATGGGATCAGTTCTTGCCTTTAGCTGAGTTTCCCTACAACAACAGCTATCAGTCGAGCATCCAGATGGCTCCTTATGAGGCATTGTATGGTAGGCGATGTTGGTCTCCAGTCGGATGGTTTGAGCCGGGAGAGGCTAGATTGTTGGGTTCCGAGTTAGTCCAGGATGCCTTGGACAAGGTGAAGATCATCCAGGATAGACTTCGTACAGCTCAGTCCAGGAAAAAGAGTTATGCGAATCGTAGAGTTCGAGATTTGGCTTTCATGATAGTAGACCAGGTGTTCCTTCGAGTGTCGCCTATGAAGGGCATGATGAGGTTCGGAAAGAAGGGCAAGTTAAGCCCTAGGTACATTGGTCCATTCGAGATTTTGGACAAGGTAGGAGAGGTGGCCTACAGACTTTCCTTGCCACCGCATTTGTCAGTCGTACATCCAGTGTTTCATGTATCTATGCTCCGGAGGTATATTGCGGATCCATCTCATGTTCTTGACTTCAGCGATGTCCAGTTGGACAGGGATCTGACTTATGAGGAGGAGCTAGTAGCAATATTAGCTAGGCAGGTTCGTCAGTTAAGATCGAAGAGTTACCCTTCGGTTCGTTTTCAGTGGAGAGGTCAGCCTGCTGTGGCAGCTACTTGGGAGTCCGAGTCCGATATGCGGAGCTGTTATCCCCATCTTTTCTCAGACTCAGGTACCTTTCTATGTTCGTTCGAGGACGAACGTTCGTTTTAGAGGTGGAGATTGTGATGACCCAAATGGTCATCCTATGTTAATTTAGCTAAATCTGTGTTCCGAGGCCTCGAAAGCCTCCGTTAATCTCACCTCGATATGCGTGCACAGCCCGGGCGTGTAGCCGGGAATCTTGTAGGTGAAAACTTGATGAAAAGTTAAATTTCTAATAATTAATTGATTAAAGTTGACTTTGGTCAACATTTTTAGTAAACGGACCCGAACTCGTGATTTGACGGCCCCTGAGGGTCCGTAGGAAAATATGGGACTTGGACGTGTTCCTGGAATCGAATTCCGAGGTCCCAAGCCCGAGAAATGATTTTTAAAGAAAATTGTTTTCTAAAAAATATAAAGGTTTTTGAAAATGATAATTAATATGAAAACTGTGTTACCAGGACCGTATTATGGTTCCAGAGCCCGGAACAGGTTTAATATGTGTTATGTGAGTTATCTGTAAACTTTGGTGTAAAACAGACTTGATTTGACGAGTTTCGGATCGAAAACGGAAAAGTTAAAGGTTAATGAAGTTTTTGAGGATTTTCATAGATTTTGGTGTTTAATTCATTGATTTTCATGTTGTTTCGGTGGTTTTAGTACTTGAATAAGTCCGTAGGAAGATTTGGGAGTCGTGTGTATTTTTGGTTTTGAGTCCCGAGGGCTCGGTTGAGTTTCGGGTAGATAACGGGGTGTATAAAGTTAGAAAAATCTGGTTTTTCTTCATTTTCTGGTGTCCAGGTGTATTAACCCTATACGAACGCACTCAAGATGGTGCGAACGCATAGGGTAAAAGTGGGTTCTGGGGGATCTGGGTTGAATGTCCTGTGTGAATGCACCCATTGAGGTGCGAACGCGGGGTGGGGGCTAGCGTAGTCAGTGCGAACACATAGTGTGCAGTGCGAACGCATAGTGTGCAGTGCGGACGCATAGCTTTGGGCAGGGGACCCTATGCGAATGCATTACTTCAATCGCGAACGCACTGGGTTAAATGACCTGGGGAGGGCTGGGGGTCTTATACCTATGCGAACGCGGCCCCACAACCGCGAACGCATAGTCCAGGAATCTCAAACCTCCGCGAACGCGGCCTGAGGCCCGCGAACGCGGAGAGCATTTTTGCCCAGTCGTTTTTAAAGCTCCAAAACAGAAATATTTCGGGATTTTCATTATATTTCACAAATCTTCTTCTTCCCCAACCCACCTAGGCGATTTTTGAAGGGTTTTTCCTCCATAGCTCCATAGGTAAGTGTTCTTAACACCATTTCCTCTCACTTTCATCAACTAATCACTAGAATCTAGGCCTAAAATCATGAAATTAAAAGTAGAAATTAGGGGTTTTGGGTAGAGTTAGGGTTTATGGGATTTTGGGAAATTCAACCTCATTTTGGGGTCGGATTCCAAAAAAAATTGTATATTCGGGCTCGTGGGGGGAATGGGTTATCGGGTTTTGGTCCGAGCTTCGTGTTTGGACCAAGCAGGCCCGGGGTCGAATTTTGGAATTTTTGGAAGAATGTTAGGAAATGAATAATTAGACTTTGGGATTGAATTATTGAGTCAATATTGATGATATTAAGTTAATTATGATTAGATACTATCATTTCGGAGTTGGATTAGAGAGGAAATGCGGTGTTAGAGGCTTGACTTGCATTTTTTGGAGCCGAGGTAAGTATCTTGCCTAACTTTGGTGAGGGAATAGGTAGTGTGTGCTATGTGCTATGTGCTACGTGTCTTATCATGTTCAATGCATATGTGAGGTGACGAGTACCTATGTATTTTTTGTCAGGCATGACCGTGAGTCTAATTTGGTTAATTACTTGTTATTACTTCAATGATTATTGTGTTATGAAGTAGTTTCTTTTGGGAAGTTATTTAAATGT
This sequence comes from Nicotiana undulata, assembly GCA_005239495.1. NCBI lineage: Eukaryota > Viridiplantae > Streptophyta > Magnoliopsida > Solanales > Solanaceae > Nicotiana > Nicotiana undulata. The sequence goes on along the minus strand of ML283319.1, from coordinate 49,343 downwards.
GGAGAATACTTGGTTAAGAATTGTGTTGTGATGGCCTAGTTGAGGTCCCAATTAATTAAGATATGTTCTCATAAAGATTTGGTTATAGTTGAGACCCTTGTCAGGCAAATATGTTTATTTTGGTTGATATTCCCCCTTGCCGGGTGATTATGAATTGAATTATCTGTAATTGATTTCCTTGCCAAGTTGTTATTTGTTGTTGATGATACTTGGGTGAGGAAGAGAGTAAAGCACTAAGTGTGATGCCGTGCCATTCATTCATATCATTCACATCAGTTATTCGATCATTGCATTGTGAGGAAGAGAGTAAAAGCACGAAGGGTGATGACGTGCCATTTATTCCATTTATTCATTATTGCACTGTGAGGAAGAGAGTAAAGCACGAAGGGTGATGCCGTGCCATTTATTCCATTTATTCATTATTGCACTGTGGGGAAGAGAGTAAAGCACGAAGGGTGCTGTCGTGCCATTCTTTTCATATATTTACCTGTTGCATCGTGAGGACGAGAGTAAAAGCACGAAGGGTGATGCCGTGCCATTCATTTATCTGTTTACTTATTTATATTCCTTATCTCATGTTGATCCCTACTTGTTGCCCCTTACTTGTCCCCGTATTACTTGCTTAACTGTTAAATCTCTGTTACTTTCCTGCTATATTTTTGTAGAACTGTACAGGTAGATTATCGTTGTCGTGTCTAGCCTCGTCACTACTTCGACCGAGGTTAGGCTCGGCACTTACTCAGTACATGGGGTCGGTTGTACTGATGCTACACCTGCACTTCTTTATGTTTTGCAGATCCCACAGCCGGACCCAGTGGGCACTGATAGAGGGAGTATCCTTCAGTCCACTTCGGAGATTTCAAGGTAGACCCGCAAACGTTCGTGGGCCTTGACGTCTCCTCTATCCTTACCTTCTATCCTGTCTTGTTTTTCTCATAGTTTTTCTTTATTTCTTCGGACCTTGTATGTAGAAATCTTATAGACAGTTCGTGAATTAGTGACTCCAGATTCTGGGATTTGTTAACGGGATGTAATATTGAGACTTATTATTAGTTCTGAATTTACTTATCTTCGTACCTTGCATATAATTGTTCTAGTTATTTCTGTTTGATTCAGTGTTAATAAGATAATAGAATCAATATGTTGGCTTGTCTAGCAGGTGCAACGTTAGACGCAGTCACGGCCTGAAGGTGGGATTTTGGGTCGTGACACCGTGGCACCTTGCTAAACGACAACCGAATATTTTTCGATATAAATTTACTTGAATTAAACAATAACGAGCAACCTTTCGTATAAACAATTGAGATTCTTTCTTGCCTTCAGGTACAATCTCGTACTGCAAAAAATTAACAATCTCGTTTCTCCAATCCCAAGTTAAATTATTAAAGCTTACCTCATGTTTTTCCTGGTTAAGTGCTGAATGATATAAATGTATTAAATATAATTTTCTTTGCTTGTTACTTCTGCAACTGAAGCAAGATTAGCAACCGCATCTGCTTCTACGTTTTCATCCCTGGGTATTTGCACGATCTTCCATGATTGGAATTGCCTGATCAGTTCTCGTGGCTTTTTCAAGTATTGTTGCTTTCGTGCCTCTCTAGCAATGTAAGTCCCCTGCATCTGATTGACTACCAGCTGAGAGTTACTTTTAATCACAATTCGCTCTATAGAGAGTTCTTGTGCTAGTTCCAAACCTGCAATTACAGCTTCATACTCTAATTCATTATTAGTAATATAGTAACATTTATTGCTTGTCTAATACTTTCCCTTGAGGGTGAGATTAGAACAATACCCAAACCTGCTCTTTTTACATTTGAAGAGCCATCAGTGAATAAAGTCCACGTACCTGGATTAGCTCCAGTGAATATTTCTAATTCCTTTTCTACTTCAGGAATTATTTTTGTGCTAAAATCTGCTACTAAATCTGCTAAGACTTGAGATATTATTGTTGTTCTAGGTTGATACATAATGTCGTATTCACTAAGTTCTATTGCCCACTCAGCTAATCTGGCTGACAATTCTTGTTTATGCAAAATATTCCTTAAAGGATATGCAGTTACTACGGAAATAGGATGGCATTGAAAATATGGTCTCAATTTCGTAGATGCCATAACTAAAGCTAAAGCAAGTTTCTGTCACGACCCAAATTCCCAACCTTAGTGATCGTGATGGCGCCTAACACCACACTTGCTAGGCAAGCCAATGTTAGAATTCGAGTATCTGATTTCCTTTGATTATTTTATTAAGCATCAATAAATAGATTTAAAGTAAACTTAATGTAAATAATTTCCACAGATAAAATACTAAACAATTAAATAAAAATGAACCACGAGCTAATTATATAAATAGATCTAGAACTGCCCCAGAGTCTGGTGTCACAATTCACGAACTACTAAAGAATACTACAAATATTGGGCTGCAAAAAAGAATATAACTGTTCTGAATACAATAAAACAACATATGTAAAATAAGAAAAGACTTTCGGGATCTGCGAACGCCGGCAGATATACCTCGTGTCTCCGAATGAATAGGTGGTTTCTCTACAAATCTCTACTACTGGATGGTACCTGGATCTTCAAAAAAGAGTGTAGAGTGTAGTATCAGTACAACCGAACCCATTTACTAAGTGTCGAGCCTAACCTCGACGAAGTAGTGACGAGGCTACGACGGGGCTTTAACAATATAAACTGTAATAGTATTATATAAGCAAGAAAGAAATCTGAAACAAATAAATAAACAAGTACTGCAATAACAATAAAATAACTCAGCCGCCTCTTCCAGGCCTCAGATATAACCAACTCTATACTAAATTTCCAAGTTTCCAAATCTTACTTTGAAATAATCACAGGTGCTAAATATAAGGAAAAACTGTAGAGCAAATCAAGGGTTTCCAAATCATTTAAAGTTTAAAAAATCAGTAAAAACATCATTATTCCCCATTTTCACAATCATGTTGCGGCGTGCAACCCGATCCCACCTACTCACAATATCACAATCAATCATCCACCCTTATCACACCAATTATCCACCCTTATCACACCAATTATCCACCCTTATCACACTAATTATCCACCCTTATCACACCAATTTATTCACCCTTATCACACCAATTTATTCAAAAGTTTCAAACAAAAAATAATATAGCCCGCAAACTTTGAACAACAACAATGTAAATAGTGTCAAACTGCTCAACATTTCTGTTCCCCAAGAGAACCAAATACAGAACCAATATGCTTCCAAAATAGCCAAATAATATTTAACATCAAAGTAATGAGGCCTAGTAGTCATGGAAACAATAACTAACAAAGACCAATTAAGACCGGCATCAATTAAATTGGAAACGGGAAAGGATCATGTTTAACAGGCCATTTGGGTGGTGCATAGATACTCGTCACCTCACCTATACACCAACCCATGCATTTCACATAGAAAACAAGTGGGGATTCATATTCCCTCAAGTCAAAGTTAGACCAAATACTTACCTCAATTTCGCAGCCCACTCACTGCTCAATTATTACTTTTCCTTTTGAATTCACCTCTAACTTGCTCGAATCTAAGCATAATTAATTAAATATCATCAGTTTATGCTAAAGGAACTGACTTTATTGAAAACATGATTTTCCTAAGTTTTCTCAAAAAAGGTGAAAACCCGACCCCAGGCCTACTTGGTCTAAACTCGGGGTTCGGACCAAATTACGTTTACCCATTCACCCACGAACCCAAATATACTATTAGTTTCGAAATCAGACCTCAATTTGATATAAAAATTCGATTTTTATAAAATTCCCTAATTCTACCCAAATCCTCAATTTTTACCATGAAAATTCCTAGTTTTTGCTTTAAAAGTGATGAAAACAGTAAGGAATTGAAATAACAAAGTTTAGAATTGATTACCTATGACTTGGGGATGATAATTGTTGAAGAAAATCGCTATTAGGGATGTAAACCTCGAAAATATGGTGAAAACGAAGGTCTGTCCGTTTTTAAAAGGGTATTTATATTAGCTGGACAGGTACTCTATGCGATCGCGGAACTAGGGCTGCGTTCGCATAGGCTCAGCATCCCAAACCTACGCGAACGCGAGCCTAGGGCCGCGTTCGCACTGCCTATGAACTACCTAGCCCCCAGCCCTACCTATCTCTATGTGATCGTGACCCTGCTGGTGCGTTCGCGTAGGGTAAACTCTCCCAAGCTTCACGTTCACACCTGGACCTATGCGATCGCGTATAACAAAAATAGGGACCTCAAAATTTACTCTATGCGATCGCATAGAACAAAATACCTGGACACCAGAAAATAAAAAATCAGTTGTTCTTTTAAGTGTAAAACACCCTGTGGCCTATCCGAAACTCACCCGAGCCCTCGGGGCTTTAAACAAAACATTCACGCAAGTCTTGAAACATCATACGGACTTGCTCATGCGATCAAATCATTAAAATAACATGTAAAACTATGAATTAAACCTCAACACTCGTCATTTTCATCAAGAACACTTAAAGTTCATAACTCTTCAACTGGATGTCCGAATAACGTCAAACGAACTCCGTTTTTCACCAAATTTCACAGTTAACCTTTTAATATCATAGTAAATCTGTACCGGGCTTCGAAACCAAAAATACATGCCCGATACCAATGATTTTAAACATTATTTCATTTCTTTATTTCATAACCATTTCAGCAAAAAAATTTCTTTCAAAAATTGATTTCTAAGGCTTGGGACCTCGGAATTCATTTTGGGGCATACGCCCGAGTCCCATATTTTACTGCGGACCTCCCGGGATCGTCGGAACACTGATCCGGGTCTGTTTACTAAAAATGTTGACCAAAGTCAACTTTTATCAAATTTAAATTCTAGAAATCACTATTTCTCATATTTTCGCATAAAAGCTTTCCGGCTTCACGCTCGGACTGCGCACGCAACTCGAGGTATTTAAAATTAACCTTTTTAGACAATTAAGCATGGGACGGAGTCTAAATTTATAAAATGACCCCTTGGGTCATCACAATCTCCACCTCTAAGATACACGTTCGTCCTCGAACGGACATAGAAAGTTACCTGAATTTGCAAACAAGTGTGGATATCTATTGTGCATGTCCGACTCGGACAGGTAGCTGCCTCAATGGGCTAGCCTCTCCATTGCACTCGAACTAAAAGGATAACTCTTACACCTCAACTAACGAACCTGCCGATCTAAAATAGCTAACGGCTCCTCCTCATAAGTCAAGTCTTTGTCCAATTGGAAAGAGCTGGAATCCAACACGTGGGACGGGTCACCATGATATTTCTGGAGCATAGACACATGGAATACTGGATGAACTAAGGATAACCCTGGAGGCAACGCAAGTCTATAAGCTACCTCGCCCACTCTATAAAGAATCTCAAACAGCCTGATATACCTAGGGCTCAACTTACCGTTCTTTCCAAATCTCATCACACCCTTCATGGGCGACACACAAAGCAATACTCTCTCTCCAACCATGAATGCCACATCACGGACCTTACGATCGGCATAACTCCTTTGCCTAGACTGAGCTGCATGAAGTCTCTCCTGAATAATCTTGACCTTATCTAAGGCCTCTTGTACTAAGTCTGTACCCAACAACCGATCCTCTCCCGGCTCAAACTATCCAACTGGCGATCTGCACCGTCTACCATATAACGCCTCATAAGGAGCCATCTGAATGCTCGACTGATAATTATTATTATAAGCAAACTTTGCTAACGGCAAGAACTTATCCCATGAACCTCCAAAGTCAATAACACAAGCGCGGAGCATGTCCTCCAATATCTGAATGGTACGCTCGGACTGCCCATCCGTCTGAGGGTGAAATGTTGTACTCAACTCTACTGGGGTACCCACTCATGCTGAACTGCTCTCCAAAAGTGCGAAGTAAATTGCGTACCCCGATCAGAAATGATAGACACGGGCACCCCATGAAGGCGAACTATCTCCCGCATATATAACTCAGCCAACCACTCTGAAGTATAAGTACTTGCCACAAGAATAAAATGTGCTGATTTAGTCAGCCTATTCACAATAACCCAAACTGCGTCAAATTTCCTCCGAGTTCGTGGGAGTCCAACAACGAAGTCCATAGTGATACACTCCCACTTCCACTCAGGAATATCTATCTGCTGAAGCAAACCACCCGATCTCTGATGCTCAAACTTTACCTGCTGACAATTTAAGCAACGAGCCATATACACCACATTTCTTTTTTCATCCTTCACCACCAATAATGCTGCTTAAAATCTTGGTATATTTTTGCTGCACCTGGTTGAGTAGAATACTTGGAGATGTGAGCTTCCTCAAGGATCAACTCACAAAGGCCAGTAACATTAGGCAGACACAACCTGCCCTACATCCTCAAAACGTCATCATCTCCAACTATAACCTGCTTGGAATCATCGTGCCGAACCGTGTACCTAAGGACCGCCAAATGTGGGTCATCATCTTGCCGCTCCCGAATACGATCAATTAGAGAAGACCGAGTGACGGTACCAGCTAGAACACTACTGGGGGGAAATAGCAAACCTCACGAACTGATTAGCCAAAGTCTGAATGTCTGAAGCCAACGGTCTCTTGCCAACTGGAATATACACAAGACTGCCCATACTCATCGCATTTCTACTCAATGCATCGGCCACCACATTGTCCTTTCCTGGGTGATACAATATGGTGACATCATAACCTTTTAGCAACTCTAACGATCTCCGCTGCCTCAAATATAGATCTTTTTACTTGAATAAGTACTAGAGGCTGCGATGGTCAGTAAAATTTTCACACGTCACGCCATAAAGATAATGCCTCCAAATTTTTAATGCATGAACAATGGCTGCCAGTTCTAAGTCATGAACAGGGTAATTCTTCTCATGGACTTTCAACTGACGAGACTCATATGAAATCACTCTGCCATCTTGCATCAATACTGCTCCAAGTCCAACTCGGGAAGCGTTACAATACACCATGAAAGAACTCGAATCTGATGGTAACACCAACACCGGTGCTAAAGTCAAGGATGTCTTGAGCTTCTGAAAGCTTGCCTCTCACTCATTTGACCATTCAAATGGGGCACCTTTCTGAGTCAAATTAGTCATTAGGGCTGCTATGGACGGGAACCCTTCCACAAAATGACAGTAATAACCCGCCAAACCCAAGAAACTCCTAATCTCCGTAGCTGTAGTGGGTCTAGGCCAGTCCCTGACTGCCTCTATCTTCTTGGGATCAACCTGAATACCCTTTGCTGATACGATATGACCCAAAAGGACTACTGAATCTAACCAGAATTCACATTTTGAAAACGTGGCATACAATTGATTATCTCTCAAAGTCTGGAGTGCTATTGTGATGACCCAAAAGGTCATCCTATGTAAATTTGATTATGACTGTGTTCCTAGGCCTCGAAAGCCTTCGTTAATCTCACCTCGATGTGTGTGTGCAGCCCGGGCACGTAGCCGAGAAGCCTTTATGTAGAAAACTTGATAAAGAGTCAAATTTATGATAATTAATTTAATAAAGTTGACTTTGGTCAACATTTTTGGTAAACGGACCCGGACCCGTGATTTGGCGGTATCGGAGGGTTCGTAGGAAAATATGGGACTTTGGCGTATGCCCGAAATTGAATTCCGAGGACCCAAGTCCGAGAAATGAATTTTTAAAGAAAATTGTTTTCTGAAAATAATAAAGGCTTATGAAAACGAACCTCGATGTGAAACCTGTGTTGCCAGGACCGTATTATGGTTCTGGAGCCCGGAACAGGTTCAATATATGTTATTTGAGTTATCTGTGAAATTTGGTAAGGAACAGACTTGATTTGACGTGTTTCAGATCAAAAATGGGAAATTGAAAGTTAATGAAGTTATAAGAAATTCCTTAAATTTGAGATTTGGTTTGGAGCGTGATTTTATGTTATCGAGGTACGAATGTGATTCCGAGATCGGGAATAGTCCCGTTATGTCATTTATGACTTGTCTGCAAAATTTGATGTCATTCCGAGTTGTATAGGTCGGTCTGGCGCATTGTTATAAAATCAAGAACTTGAAGTTTCTTAAGTTAGGATTTTAGGGGTTTTGGGGTGTGATTTTGAGATTTAACATTGTTTTGGGTGTTCAGAAGGCTCGAGAGAGTCCGTATTATGATTTAGGACTTGTTGGTATACTTGGACGGGGGCTCGGGTGGACCCATGTGCCTTCTGGACACCCAACGGGGCTAAAAACCAACTAGAACAACTGCTGGTGCAGCTGTTGCTGGTGTGACCGCAGATGCGGTTACCCAGCCGCAGGTGCGGGACTCTCCTGCGGTCCCAGCCTCGTAGGTGCGAAGGTTCCGCAGGTGCGGTTCCTTTTCCGCATGAGCGAAGCCGCAGGTGCGGTCTCCAACTCCGCAGGTGCGACCCCAGCATGCCTTGCCATTTTCTGCAGGTGCGATCTTTTCTCGCCGGTGCGGGACCGCAGGTGCGGTCCCAAGGCCGCAGGTGCAGAACCCCTGTAGGCCAGACTATTTTAAATGCCAAAAACACGAGATTTCCTCATTCCCTTCATACTAAAAACTGCATTAGAGATTCGTGAGCCTGGGAAGGACACACCACGACCTAGCTACTGTTAAGGTAAGTTAATTCCTTCCTAATACTAGTTTCATGCATGAATAGTTAATGGGATTACCTACTAAAATAATGGAAAATCAAGAATTGGGTAGTAAATTTAGGGTTTTTGAGAAATTCGCGATTGTCCGTTTAATGTTACGAATTCAAGTGGAAACTTCATATTTATGATCCTTAGACTATGGGTGAGTGATTCCTTCGAGAATTTTCGGGATTCGAGCGTGCTAGCCTGGGGTCGAATTTTAGTATTTTTGGAAGAATAATAGAANAGGTAAGTGTTTGGCCTAACCTTAGCTTGAGGGATTAGGTATAGAGTCTTATTTTCTATGTGTAATTCATGTCCAACGTATAGGCGGGGTGACGAGTGCCTATATTTTGCGGTCAAGAATGCCCGTGAGTCAATTGTGATGAATTGTACCGTGTTCTTGATTCTTTGTACTGTGAATAATTGGTGATTTAGGAGTGATACATTGATGTTGTTTCATGACGTGGGAAATTATTGATTTATTTGTTCAGTTGAGGCTTTTACTGTTGAAATTGTATTTCTGAGCGAGTTTGGTTATAGCTGAATCCCTTGCCGGGACGATAGAATTTAATTGAGTATTTCTGTACACTTGTGATTTCTTATTGTTAGTTGCACATTATATTGCTGATTGTTTATTATTTATCACACGAGGAGACATGCCGTGTTGATTGTTTATTATTTATCGCACGAGGGGACATGCCGTGATAATTGTTTATTATTTATCACACGAGGGGACATGCAGTGTTGATTGTTTATTATTTATCACACGAGGGGACATGCCGTGCTGATTGTTTATTATTTATCGCATGAGGGGACATGCCATGTTGATTGTTTATTATTTATCGCACGTGGGGACATGCCGTGTTGATTGTTTATTATTTATCGCACGAGGGGACATGCCGTGTTGATTGTTTATTATTTATCACACGAGGGGACATGTCGTGTTGATTGTTTATTATTTATCACACGAGGGGACATGCCGTGATGATTGTTTATTGTTTATCGCACGAGGGGACATGCCATGCCGATATGTTACTGTTTGATGCACGAGGGGACATTCTGTGCCGAGTGGTTTGTGAGGTGATGCACGAGGGGACATGTCGTGCCTTGTGTTATTCATTATCTGTTCTGAGGCATTAAATTCCTGCTTTTACTGTTACATTTCAGTTGTTACGATGTTCCACTATGCTAGTATTTGTTGCCCCTCTTATCCCCATCATGTTTCTCCCCGCATCTGTTGATACTGTTTATTTCCGTCGATACTTTTCTTGTTATATTATAGAATTGCACAGGTATGTATATTGTTGTCAGCCCTAGCCTCGTCACTACTTCGCCGAGGTTAGGCTCGGCACTTACTCAGTACATGGGGTCGGTTGTACTGATGCTACACCTGCACTTCTTTATGTTGTCAAGACTACACAGCCGGACCCGGTGGGCGCTGACGGAGGGAGCATTCCATCAGTTCATTCAGGAGACATCGAGGTAGACCCGCAGACGTTCGTGGGTCTTGGCGTCACCTTCTACCCTTCTCTTTCAGTTCTGTCTTATTTTATAGTTTCAAATACAGTCATATGTACTTATTTTCAAACCTTTGTATTCAGTAATCTCATAGACAGTTCGTGAGTATGTGACACCAGTTCTGGGTTATATTTATTGGTTTTATTCTCGGGTCTTGCTTCATTATTGTGCACTTAGTTAACTCTCTTATTGTTGACCGCCGTTGCATTAGTTATATTGTTCATTTTAGTCGTAAATGAGTTTATTTAGTTCAACCGTTGGCTTGCCTAGCGGGTTCAACGTTAGGCGCCATCACGGCCTGAAGGTGGGGTTTTGGGTCGTGAAATCTATACGGAGATGTTGCTCATGCTCTTCCCAACTGCGGGAGTATATAAGAAAGTCATCAATGAACACGATTACGAAGGAGTGCAGATGGGGCTTGAAAACCCGATTCATCAAATCCATAAAGGCTGCTGGAGCATTAGTCAGTCCAAAAGACATAACCAAAAATTCATAATGCCCATACCTCGTCGGTATGGATGTCTTTGGAACATCGGACGCCCTAATGTTCAGCTGATGATAGCCCGTCCTCAAATCAATTTTCGAAAATACTCTAGCACCCTGAAGCTGATCAAATAGGTCATCAATCCTCGGTAACTGATATTTATTCTTGATATTAGCTTTATTCAGCTGCCGGTAATCTATACACATTCTCATCGACCCATCCTTTTTATTTACAAACAAAATCGGTGCACCCCAAGGCGAGACATTGGGTATGATGAAACCCTTATCTAGCAAGTCTTGCAATTGTTCTTTCAACTCTTTCAATTCTGGTGGGGCCATCCGATATGGAGGAATGGAAATGGGCTGAGTGCCTGGAGCCATATCAATACAGAAATAAATATCCCTGTCAGGCGGCATACCCGGCAAGTCTGCATGAAATACTTCAGGAAACTCATGCACGATAGGAACTGAATCTATAGAAAACCTCAGCATCGGAATCACGAATATGAGCCAAATAAGCCAAACACCCTTTCTCCACCATGCGACGAGCCTTAGCATATGAGATTACCCAGCCGGGAGAATGACCAGGAGTCCTTTTCCATTCTAATCGAGGCAACCTCGGTAAGGCTAAAGTAACTGTCTTGGCGTGACAGTCTAAAATGGCATAATAGGGCGACAACCAATCCATGCCCAATATAACATATAAGTCATCCATGTCTAGAAGCAAAAGATCAACACTAGTTTTAAGACTTTCAATGATTACCACACACGAACGATATACTCGATCGACCACAATAGCATCCCCCACCGGTGTAGACACATAAACAGGAACACTCAAGGGCTCACAGGGCACATTCAAATAAGTAAACCTCGGATCAAACAAAGCTGAAGAATTTCTATCACAGACTGAGATGATACCTGTAATAACAGCATCAGAGGGCTCTACCTCGGGTCTAGCTGGAAATGCATATAGTCGGGGCTGGTCCCCGCCACCCTGAACCACACCTCTGGGAAGACCTCTACCTCTAGTAGGCTGACCTCCACCTCTAGCCATCTGTCCTCCACCTATAACATTCTGACCTCTACCTCTAACTACATGACCCCTACCCCATTGCCAGCTGGGCAGGTGGTAATGGAACTGGTGCCGGGTCTATAGCACGAGAACCCTGCTACTGAAACTGATTACCTGCATAATACGGATAATCCCTCCAGATATTCCCATGTTCACCACACTCGAAGAACCCCTACTGAACAGTATGCCGACCCGGATGAATCGGCTGGCCACGCGAAACACTCTGCAGAGGAGGTGCTCTAATATGAGCTGACAGAGCACTATAAACTGGCTGAGCAAAAGGAGGCACAAAAGAACCACGACCCCCTGAAGTACCATGGGAAACCTGTAGTGATGAGTGTAATGGCCTAGAAGAATGGCCTCGGCTAAATGAAGTCCTGCCTCTAGATGAGGCACCACTGAAAACACCGGAATGACGAGGTCTCTTGTCTGGTCCCTGACCTCCCATCCCAAGAACTGACTCAACCCTCCTAGCTACATTAGCTGCATCCTGAAGAGAAATCTCGGACTCTGTTTCCTTGTCCATCTGCAACCTGATAGGCTGAGCAAGGCCATCAATAAACCGCCTGACCCTCTCCCTCTTTGTGGGAAATATAGAATAGCATTTCTAGCCAGATCCACAAAACGAGTCTCATACTGAGTCACAGTCATGCTTCCCTGCTAAAGTCGCTCAAACTGACGACGCTTATCCTCTCGAGTAGTGACAGGTAAGAACTTCTCCAAAAAGAGATGAGAGAACTGAGCCCAAGTCAGAGCAGGTGATCCAACTGGCTTAGTCAACAAATAGTCCCTCCACCATTGCTTGGCGGAACCAGTCATCTGAAAAGCTGCGAAATCGGCCCCATTGGTCTCCAGAATACCCATATTACGCAGAACCTCATGACAACTATCCAGATATTCCTGAGGGTCCTCTGAAGTAGCACCACTGAAATGGACAGGGAATAACTTAATGAACCTGTCAAGTCTCCACAGAGCATCGGTAGTCATAGCTTCCCCAGTAACGGGCGGCACTGCTGCAACTAGCTGAATTACCTTATTTGTATTGGCTATTGGGTCTGAACCTGAGGAGTAGTCTGAATTGGAGTGTGGGTAGTAGGAGTCGGGACCCCTCCTCCAGCCTGAGATATGGCTGCAGCAACAGGGAATGTGCCCATCTGGGCCACACTCTCCATAAGGCTCACTAAACGGACCAAAGCATCCTGTAGAACCGGGGTAGTAATAAACCCCTCGTGAACCTGAGCTGGTCCCGCTGGAACAGTCTGAGCTGGTCCCGCTGGAACAGTCTGAGCTGGTCCCGCTGGAACAGTCTGAGCTGGAACCCCCTCATCAATCTCAATCTAGGATCCCGCAGCTAGGGCTGTTGCCTGAGCAACGGGCTGAGTCATGCCTCTGCCTCGGCCTCTACCCCAATGAGGAGCTACTGTTGTTGGTGGACCGGAATTCTGATCAGCGGAAGATGAAGCACGTGTCCTCGCCATCTGCGAGAGAGTAGAAGAATTTAGTTAGCATTTGGGATACAAGAATCGCACGATAGAGTAGAAATAAAAATGGAGTTGTTTCCTAACTCAATAGCCTCCTAGAGATAAGTACAGACGTCTCTGTACTGATCCTTCGGACACTACTAAGCTTGTTCGTGAATTGTGAGACCTAAGTAACCTAGTGCTCTGATACCAACTGGTCACGACCCAAAATCCCAACCTTAGGGATCGTGATGGCGCCTAACACCACACTTGCTAGGCAAGCTAATGTTAGAATTCGAGTATCTGATTTCCTTTAATTATTTTATTAAGCATCATTAAATAGATTTAAAGTAAACTTAATGTAAATGATTTCCACAGATAAAATACTAAACAATTAAATAAAAACGAACCACGAGCTAATTCTATAAATAGATCTAGAACTACCCCAGAGTCTGGTGTCACAATTCACGAACTACTAAAGAATACTACAAATTATGGGCTGAAAGAAATACTATAACTATTCTGAATACAATAAAACAACGTATGTAAAATAAGAGAAGACTCTCAGGATCTGCGAACGCCGGCAGATATACCTCGTGTCTCCGAATGAATAGGTGGCTGCTCTACAAATCTCTACTATTGAATAGTATCTAGATCTGCACAAAAGAGTGCAGAGTGTGGTATCAGTACAACTGACCCCATATACTAAGTAAGTGTCGAGCCTAACCTCGACGAAGTAGTGACGACACTATGGCGGAGCTTTAACAATATAAATTGTAATAGTATTATATAAGCAAGAAAGAAATCTTAAGAAAATAAATTAACAAGTACTGCAATAACAATAAAATTACTCAGTCGCCTCTTCCAGGCCTCAGCTATAACCAATTCTCAAGTAAATTTTCAAGTTTCCAAACCTTACTTTGAAATAATCACATGTGCTAAATATAAGGAAAACTGTAGAGCAAATCAAGGGTTTCCAAATCATTTAAAGTTTAAAAAATCAGTAAAAACATCTTAATTCCCCATTTTCACAATCATGTTGTGGCGTGCAACCCGATCCCACCTACTCACAACATCACAATCAATCATCCACCCTTATAACACCAATTATCCACCCTTATCACACCAATTTATTCACCCTTATCACACTAATTTATTCAAAAGTTGCAAACAGAAAACAATATAGCCCGCAAACTTTGAACAACAACAATATAAATAGTCAAGAAATCGACATGAATATATATATATATATATAATTCCAACATAGTGTCAAACTGCTCAACATTTCTGTTCTCCAAGAGAACAATTAAGACCGACATCAATTAAATTGGGAACGGGGAAAGGATCATGTTTAACAGGCCATTTGGGTGGTGCATCGATACTCATCACCTTACCTATACACCACACACATGCATTTCACATAGCAAACAAGTGGGGAGTTCTATTCCCTCAAGTCAAAGTTAGACCAAACACTTACCTCAATTTCGTAGGCCACTCACTGCTCAATTATTTCTTTTCCTTTTGAATTCTCCTCTAACTTGCTCGAATCTAAGCATAATTAATTAAATATCATCAGTTTATGCTAACGAAACTAACTTTATTGAAAAACATAATTTTTCCTAAATTTTCTCAAAAAAAGTGAAAACCTGACCTCGGGCCCACTTGGTCTAAACTCGGGGCTCAGACCAAATTATATTTACCCATTCACCCTTGAACCCAAATATACTATTAATTTTGAAATCAGACCTCAATTTTATATAAAAATTTGATTTTTAAAAAATTTCCTAATTCTACCCAAACCCTCAATTGTTACCATGAAAATTCCTAGTTTTTACTTTAAAAGTGATGAAAATCAGTAAGGAATTGAAAGATAAAAGTTTAGAATTGATTACCTATGACTTGGGGATGATAATTTTTAAAGAAAATCGCTATTAGGGCTGTAAACCTCGAAAATATGGTGAAAAAGAAGGTCTGCTCCTTTTTAAAAGGGTATTTATATTAGCTGGACAGGTACTCTATGCAATCGCGGGCCTAAGGATGTGTTCGCGAAGGCTCAGCATCCCATACCTACGTGATCGCGAGCCTAGGGCTGCGTTCGCACTGCCTATGAACTACCCAGCCCCCAGCCCTGCCTAATTCTATGCGACCGCGACCCTCCTGGTGTGTTCGTGTAGGGTAAACTCTCCCAAGCTTCGCGTTCGCACCTGGACCTATGCGATCGCGTATAACCAAAATAGGGACCTCAAACTTTACTCTATGCGATCGCGGGCCTTCCTGTGCGATCGCATAGAACAAAATACCTGGACACCAGAAAATGAAAAACCAACAGTTCTTTTTAAGTGTAAAACACCCCGTGGCCTATCCGAAACTCACTCGAGCCCTCGGGGCTCTAAAAAAATATGCACACAAGTCTAGAAACATCATACGGATTGGCTCGTGTGATCAAATCATGAAAATAACATGTAAAACTATTAATTAAACCTCAACACTCGTCATTTTTATCAAGAACACTTAAAGTTCATAACTCTTCAACCGGATGTCCGAATCACGTCAAACGAACTCCGTTTTTCACCAAATTTCACAGTTAACCTTTTAATATAATAACAAATATGTACTGGCTCCGGAACCAAAAAGTACGAGCCCGATACCAATGATTTTAAATATTATTTCTTTTCTTTAATTGATAACCATTTCATCAAAACAATTTCTTTCAAAAATTGATTTCTAATGCTTGGGACCTCGGAATTTATTTCCGGGCATACGCCCGAGTCCCATATTTACTGCGAACCTCCCGGGATCGTCGGAACATTGATTCGGGTCCATTTACTAAAAATGTTGACCAAAGTTAACTTTTATCAAATTTAAATTCTAGAAATCACTATTTCTCATATTTTCACATAAAATCTTTCCGGTTTTACGCCCGGACTGCGCACATAAATTGAGGTATTTAAAATTAGCCTTTTTTGACAATTAAGCATGGGACGGAGTCTAAATTTATAAAATGACCCCTTGGGTCATCACAGTTTCTCTAGATGAGAATATCTAGTCTCTGCATCTAATAAAGATTTACGAACATAATAGATATGAGATTGCTTACCTTTGTCTTCTCTTACTAAAACCGCACTTACAGCCACTTGTGAAATTGCAAGATATACAAATAGTCTTTCACCGTTCCTTGGTTTAAACAGTAGAGGAGGATTTGATAAATATGCTTTCAAATCTTTGAGGGATTGTTGGCATTACTCAGTCCATTCAAATTGATTTTGCTTCTTTAACGCTGAAAATAATTTAAAGCTTTTTTCTGAAGATTTTGAAATGAATCTTCCCAGAGCTGCAATCCTAGCTGTCAATCTTTGTACCTCTTTTTTTCTTGTGAGTATATCAGGTATTTCCTCAATAGCTTTAATTTGTGCAGGATTTATTTTAATACCTCTATTAGATACGAGAAAACCTAAAAACTTACTGAAGCTACGCCAAAAGCACACTTTTATGGGTTCAGTTTCATGTTACAGTTGTGGAGGATATCAAATGTATTTGAAAGATATTGAAAATGATCTTCGCTTGTGTAGATTCGACCAACATATCATCAATGTATACTTCCATTGTCTTCCCCATGTGTTCTTGGAACATCATGGTCACCAACCTCTGATATGTGGCTCCAGCATTTTTCAATCTAAAAGGCATGACTTTGTAACAATAAGTCCCCATGTTTGTAATAAATGAATTTTTCTTTGTCTAAGGGTCCATCTTTATTTGATTATAACTGGAATACACATCTAAAATGCTTAACAGTTCATGACCTACGGTAGAATCAATCAATTGATCTATATGCGGTAAAGGGAATGAATCCTTCGAGCATGCTTTATTCAAGTCAGTGTAATCTACACAAACTCTCCATATACCATTCTTTTTCGGAACTACCACAATATTAGCCAACCAATTAGTATATTTTACCTCGCGTATTGAACCGCTCTTTAAAAGTTTTTGTACCTCGTCATTGATCACTTGATTTTTGAATGATCCTTGCTTCCTCTTCTTTTGCTTGACAGGTACGTATGATGCGTCTTCATTTAATTTTTGAGTCATCACCTACGGAGGTATACCTGTCATATTTGAATGAGACCATGCAAAACAATCCGCGTTAGCTTTTAAATATTCAATTAACTTACCTCTCCTTTTTGGGCTTAGCATTGTTCCAATATGAATTTTTCGATCTAGTCATTGTTCGAATAGTGGAACAGCTTCAAGCTCCTCAATCGTTGTTTTAATGTTTTTATTCTCCTATGGCTCTTGAACTACATCTGATTTGGAATCCACGTCGGTTTGTGTTGTTAAAAATTCTGTTGAAATTTGATTTACCGCATCTTCCTCACTTGCACTCGTATCTTTTTGTCCTGTACCCGTATCTTTCTGATTTGACTGCATCGCTGAGTTGATATTGCTTGAAGTTTGTTGATCACCTCGAATCTGTTAAATTCCCCATTTTGAAGGGAATTTGATTACCTGATGTAATGTAGATGGCACAACATCCATATCATGAATCCATGGCCTCCCAAGAATCACATTATAGGCCATGTCCGTGTCTATCACTTGAAATTTCGTTTCTTTGATGACCCCTTCTGCGTATGTACATAGTTCAATCTCACCCTTTGTAATAACGACAGAGTTTTCAAACCTAGATAAGAAACGTGCTTTCTGGAACTACACGGTCATCCATACCAGCATTTCATTTACCACTCGCAATAGAATGATATTTACAGAGCTACCTGGCTCAATAAAAACTCATTTTACATTAGTATTATGTATAAGTAAATATATTACTAGTGCATCATTGTGGGGAATCATCAAACCATCAACATATGCATCATCAAATGTTATGTTGTCGTCCTCCAAAGTTTGGCGAGTTCTCGTGATTTATTGTGAACTTTGTCGTTTTTCTTGCTGCTGTATAGGTTATGTCGTTGACTTCTTCTCCTCCACTTATCACATTTACTGTTCTCTTTGGAGACGGAGGTTTCGGGGGCTCTTGTCTATTTCTCATGTAAGCTTGTTTGCCTTTCTTACTGAACAATTCAGTCAAATAAACCCACTTCAACAAATGTTCCACCTCGCCTTGTAATAATCTGCAGTCTGATGTTCTATGACCGTGATCATTGTGAAACTCGCACAAGAAATATGGGTTTCTTCAATTTGGATTTGATCTCATTTCTTTAGGCCATCGTACCTTATCCCCCATGCTCCTTAAAACAGCGACCAACTCGGAAGTACTGACATTAAAATTGTAATCTCCAATACTTGCATTTGCATTAGTATCCCTATTACATTCACCTCGTTCTCTTCTGAATCTCGATCATGACGAACCTGAATCTCTATTGGTGAATCTGCGATCAGCGCGCATGTTTTCAGATTTGGAACGAACTTCTCGCCTCGAAGGTCCCATATAAGGGTCATATCTATTTTTACCGGACCTCTTCTCAGATTCTGACAGCCTCAAACCTATTTTTTCATCAACCCTTGATTGAGCTACAATATCTTCTTCGATCCACAACTTAGTACTATAACTATTATAGACATCATTCCATGTCGTAGCAGGGAACTCTCATAGTCTCTCTTTAAGCCTTCTCGTAGCTTCTGAACTTTTTTGTTTAAATTGCTTGCAAATGCCATAGCCGCTCTATTGTCAGGTACTCTTGGTAGCAATATTCTTTCACGTTGGAATCTGTCTACAAATTCTCAAAGCAATTTTGTATCTCCTTGCTTTACTTTAAATATATCCTCCATTCTCTTTTCAACTTTTTGTGCACCCGAGTGTGCTTTTATAAATAGATCTGCAATCTCAGCAAAAGAGTCAATAGAATTTTCAGGTAAAAGAGAGTACCATGTTAATGTTCCCTTGGTGAGTTTTCCCCAAACTTTTTGACTAACACAGATTCGATCTCCTGCTTGGTTAAATCATTGCCTTTTACTCTCGTAGTGAACGCGGTGACTTGGTCGCATGGATCGGTCGTTCCATCATATATCGGGATGTCAGGCATTTTAAACTTTTGGGAATAGTTAAAGAAGATGCGCTTGGTTTCTACGGTTGTTACGAATACTCGTCGATATCAACTCCTTTGATTACAGGTGGTATGCCAGGTATTTGCTCAATACGGTTGTTTTGTTCTTTCACATGTTTCTGCAAGTTTAGTACTAAAGTTTGTAAATCAGATTTATTAGGCGTACCTGGTATCCCTTCACTTGACTCAATGGAAATTCCCCCGCTTCCAGAATTAACTAATCCTGAACGTGGGTTTTCCACAGTTGCAAAGTATTGTTTGGTGGAGGAGTGGATGGCGCAACTGATAGTCCCCTCACCAAAACTTGGTGAACATCATTCACGTACTCAGCAATTAACTACTTCACAACATCCTGCTCAATAGTTTGTTCATTTCCATGTTGTTCATTATTATGAGTAGTGGATCTTTCAGGTGACCCATCTCGTGAAGTGCGTGGTGTTCCTTGAGGTGATGGAACTGGAGTTCTTTCCACTTGCTGGTTGTTGTCATTGACGTTCGACATGATTTAGTTGAGAGAAAAAGATTTCGAAAGTAAGAGAAGATTATCAGATTCTCGATAGCTGAACCAATTTGTTTATCCAAAGAATTAGATTCTTAGTCAAAGCCTATTTTAGAAGTACTCGGGCTACTGATAACCAAGAAATTCCGTATTTCTCTCAATTTTAAGAAAGGAATTTAGAATGAAAAAATGACAAAAGTAATTGATAGAAAGCACAAGAAAGTAAGTATATTCCAACAATAAACAGAACGTGTCTTTACAAGTTAATTTTTCTTCCCTTATATAAGAGTCTATAAGCACAACGTCTTTTATCTTTTAAGACCAAACCATTATGAGCATTAATGATATTAATGAGATGTTATAATTGGTAATCGTAACTGTTCATGAAGATTCTGTAACGTTTGTGGCCATTCACGCTCATTAATTGACGATTCATGAAACTTCCCGTTTTACTGTCTTGATTCATTCTACCGGTGTCTCTTCATTTAGCCATTTAGACTCGAGCAACCATATTCTTTCATCTCGTGAGTAATTCACTCATATCTGTTACGACTCATACCTCTTTTAATGCATCATTCCAGTTGTCGCTTTCTAGTGATCCACGTGTCTTGCCATATCAACTATATACTTAATTCCACTTGTAATATTTATTTTTACCAATACAATGAGTACTTCTTAACTGATTGTTTTCGATGGTCCTACTGAATTTCAGGTCATTCGGAGATCGTGAAATTCACGATCGCCAAAAACTAGACCAAATTCGAATAAATTATTTTGGCGTATTTAGGATTAAATCCATGTAATTTGCATTCTTGCTATATATCATATAAAGTTAAGTCATCATGTTTCAGAGTCAAACAAATATAGCCGATATATAAAGAATAGTTTTGTTTCATATTTATAACAAATTCAATTTAATAAACTGCTTGAAACCCCATTTAAATGACCTCAAAATGCCGAAAAACAGCATGATTCACTGCATAGCAGTGAGTTTTTTTTACTAGATCGTTTTTGATGAAACTACTAAGTTTAAGGTCAATCGGAGTTTTTCAAATGACCACCAACCTATAACCAAACTCGGAGAATAACCGTTTAAGTAGTTTCATGAATTAAAATAAATATGATATTGATTTCCATTCTCCTTATAATTATACTATGAGATCAAGGCATATATTATGTTCTTCCTATTTTGTCACGACCCAAATTTTCAACCTTAGGGATCATGATGGCACCTAAGACCACACATGCTAGGCAAGCCAATGTTAGAATTCGATTAACTACTTGGCATTAATTATCCATTTAGACATAATAAAATAATCTAAAGTAAACTGAATCTATTGGTTTTCGATGAATAATTTCAAATATTAAATAATAAATAATTAAATAAACGAACCACGAACTAATTATATAAATAACTCTAAGACTACCCCAGGGTCTGGTATCACAATTCACGAACTATTAAAGAATACTACAAATACTTGGCTGAAATAGTGTAACTGTTCTGAATATAATAAAACAATTTTATTAAAAATAGGAGAAGACTCTCGGGATCTGCGAACGCCGGCAGATATACCTCATGTCTCCGAATAAATGAATAGCCGCTCTAAATATCTCTATTGTTGGTCGATACCTGGATCTGCACAAAAGAGTGCAGAGTGTAGTATCAGTACAACCGACCCCATGTACTGAGTAAGTGTCGAGCCTAACCTCGACGAAGTAGTGACGAGACTACGGCGGGGAATAAACAACATATAACATGTGACAATAATATATACAATAACGCAACAAAACAATTCTACACGAAAAAGAAAAATATAACTGAGACAATAGATATAAAGCAAGAAGGAAATCTAAACAAATAATTAAGTACTGCAACAACAATGAAATAACTCAGCCGCCTTTTCCTGGCCTCAGCTATAACAACCTCTCAAATGATTTCCAAGTTTCCAAACTTTAACTTTAAATAAAAGTAGTGCCAAAATATGAAAATAGTAATATAAAATGGTAGTTTTCAAATCTTGGGTTTTCTTTGAAAATTATTAAAAATACAATTGTCCTCCCTTATTGCTCCTTGTTGCGGCGTGCAACCCGATCCCATCAGACATATCATATCAATTTATTCACCCGTATCACGATCAATTTTATTCACCCGTATCACAATCAATTATCCACCCTTATCACAACCCTCTTATCACAGCCCCCTTATCACACCAATTTTTTTTATTCATAAAAAACTTTCACAGTTCAGGCCAAGCATTTCACAACACTTTTATTACAACAAAAAATAGAAAACAGTATAGCTCGTAAGCTTAAGCCAATATCATTTCACAATAAAATCAACCAGAATATATGTAAACACTGTAACGTTGTCAACCCATCTCAGTCTTAATGTACCATGATAAAATCAAGAGAACAACCAACACTTTTAATACACTTGTCACAACAATTGTCAACAATCAATTGAAACAAAACAACCACGTAAACATCAACAATCATAAAGTAGTTAAACTGCATTCCTCATCACTTCCTCAATATTATCAAAAATGAAACCAACAGGAATCTATATATATATTCCTGTTGGTTTCATTTTTGATAATATTGAGGAAGTGATGAGGAATGCAGTTTAACTACTTTATGATTGTTGATGTTTACGTGGTTGTTTTGTTTCAATTGATTGTTGACAATTGTTGTGACAAGTGTATTAAAAGTGTTGGTTGTTCTCTTGATTTTATCATGGTACATTAAGACTGAGATGGGTTGACAACGTTACAGTGTTTACATATATTCTGGTTGATTTTATTGTGAAATGATATTGGCTTAAGCTTACGAGCTATACTGTTTTCTATTTTTTGTTGTAATAAAAGTGTTGTGAAATGCTTGGCCTGAACTGTGAAAGTTTTTTATGAATAAAAAAAATTGGTGTGATAAGGGGGCTGTGATAAGAGGGTTGTGATAAGGGTGGATAATTGATTGTGATACGGGTGAATAAAATTGATCGTGATACGGGTGAATAAATTGATATGATATGTCTGATGGGATCGGGTTGCACGCCGCAACAAGGAGCAATAAGGGAGGACAATTGTATTTTTAATAATTTTCAAAGAAAACCCAAGATTTGAAAACTACCATTTTATATTACTATTTTCATATTTTGGCACTACTTTTATTTAAAGTTAAAGTTTGGAAACTTGGAAATCATTTGAGAGGTTGTTATAGCTGAGGCCAGGAAAAGGCGGCTGAGTTATTTCATTGTTGTTGCAGTACTTAATTATTTGTTTAGATTTCCTTCTTGCTTTATATCTATTGTCTCAGTTATATTTTTCTTTTTCGTGTAGAATTGTTTTGTTGCGTTATTGTATNCCAATACTCATTCCAAAATAACCACAACAATATCTAACAATAAAATAACAAGGCCAAGTAGTCATAGAAATAATAATGGACATAGAACAATTAAGACAAGAATCAATTAAGCTAGGAACGGGAAATGGATCATGCTTAACAGGCAAACTGGGTGGTGCATAGATACTCGTCACCTCACATATACACCACGCCCATGCATTTCACATAGCAAACAAGTGGGGATTCCTATTCCCTCAAGTCAAAGTTAGACCAAACACTTACTTCAATTGCGCAGGCCACTCAGTGCTCAATTACAACTTTTCCTCTAGAATCTTGCTCTAACTTGCTCGAATCTAATCATAATTAACTCAATATCATTAATTAAGGCTAAAGGAACTAACTTTATTGAAAATTACAATTTTTCCTAAGTTTTCTATTAAAAAAAAAAGAAATGAAAACCCGACCCTGGGCCCGCTTGGTCTAAACTCGGGGTTCAGACCAAATTACGTTTATCCATTCACCCAGGAACCCAAATATACAATTAGTTTAGAAATCTGACCACAATTCGAGGTATATAGATCGATTTTTATAAAATTCCCTTATTCTACCCAAACCCTCAATTTTTACCATGAAAATTCTTAGTTTTTGATTTAAAAGTGATGAAAAACAATGAGTAATTGAAAGAGTAAAGTTTAGAATTGATTACCTATGACTTGGGGATGATATTTGGTGAAGAAATTTGTTCCTAGAGCTGTGGGGTTCGAAAATTTGAAGAAGAAGAAGTCTGCCCGTTTTATATATATTTTTCTGCCAGCTATTCTGCCTCGTTTCTCGTGCCAAACGATCTTGAAACTCGATTTTTATGTCTCCAATGGATTCCTTGTGAAATTCTAATCAAGTTAGACTTTTGAATCACTCAATTTGACCTTATAGTGAAGGATATATGTTGGTTTTAATATTTGCAAATATTGCAGATTTTTAATACGCCGTCAGTGGCAATTTCGTAAGTAACCTGAAAAATCTGGCAACCTTAGTAAAATGCCCATAAAATCCTCATACGATATCCAAATTCGATGATTCTTTTTGTTACGGGTCCGTAATTACGATACAGATCTAATACTTCATTCAAAATAGAAATCGGAGCTCATTTTTTCAGTATAATATCATTTATGCTTGAATAAAACGACGTCGGAGCATAAGAAAAAACGAGCACAACACAACCCAAACCTATTTGAAACTCACTCGAGCCCTCGGGGCTCTAAACTAAACATGCACGCAAGTCTAAAAGCTTCATACGGACTTACTCGTGCGATCAAATCATGAAAATAACATGTAAAACTATGAATTAAACCTCAAAACTCATTATTTTTCTCAAGAACACTTAAAGTTCACTATTTATCAACCGGACGTCCGAATCGCGTCAAATAAATTCTTATTCTCACCAAAGGATTAAATATCATAACAAACCTGTATCGAGCTCCGAAACTAAAATAAGGGCCCGATACCAACGGTTCAAACGTTAATTCATTTCCTTATTTCATTAATAATTCAGCAAATTAATTTCTTTCAAAAATTAATTTCTAAGGCTTTGGACCTCGAAATTCAATTCCGGGCATACGCCCAAGTCCCATATTTTACTGCAGACCTCCCGGGATCGTCGAAACACAGATCCGAGTCCGTTTACTAAAATTGTTGACTCAAGTCAACTAAAACCAATTTTTTTTTAACTCTAAAAATTAGTATTTCTTATATTTTTACATAAAAGCTTTTCGGTTCACGCCCAGACTGTGCACGCAAATCGAGGTAGTTAAAATTAGTATTTCTATGGCTAATAAGCCTAAAATTAGGTCTAAATTCTTAAAATAACCCTTTTGGTCATCACATATTTCTAGGATACATAATAATTTCTTTTGCAATAAATTATCCTTTTATTAAATACACAAGAACCTAAAATATTATATTTTCTCCAATTTGGCAAAATCCCCAATATCTCTTCTCATGGGTGGAGTTGGTTTCACTAGTACCCAAAGATAAAACTCTTTTTGTAGTTAAGAACATCCACCACTTATGCAGATTCATCAAGGATAATTTTCATATGGTACATTAAGTAGATTTTAATGACTCAAATAAATATGCCATTTTGTGAATCCTACTTATTAATCATAATGCTCAATCCATGAATAGACATAATTTCACATGTACAAATTTATTAAGAATTCTTCATGAGTTCAAATAAACAAACCACTTTTGTCACGCCCCCAACTGAGGTGGGACGTGATTGGCACTCAACCCTTACCATACGTTGAGTGAACCCTGTGCTAGTTGTATCAAAACTTAAGGTTCAATGGCATCCAACCAAATGCGCTTAAAATATTCATTCTACTCAAGTCGCAGTTCTTAAAACAGATTGATAAAATAATCAATAAAGGATAATTCCCAAAATATCTTAATACTAGCCCACTAACAAGTCATGAGCCTGTAGATTTTGACAAAATTGAAATACATAACTTGTAGGGCATTCCACGAAGATAAAATAAACATCTAAAATATATACTAGTCTGATAAGAGTCCACTACCATTGGGATGAATAAACGGAGTCTGTAAACTAAATCCGGAATATCTCATCTAGCCACGTGCCTCGTTACCTGCGTCCTCAATACCTGCCACATGACGTAGCAGGCCCAAACAAGCTAAGTATCACTAAAGGATATCCAGTAAGTCTCATACGCTACCTCCTAAAAAGGCGGAGCGAGACCTTCGGGGGAAAATATGAAAGAAAACGGACATACAAAAAATCAAATAAATCATACAAAATTTTATAACACAAGTAATGAGCTGTAACTGAAAATATATGTTGAACTGTAAGCCAAAACTGAACATTTTCTGAAAATCGGTACACGTAGTGGCCCTGCGTACGTGAGCATCTGAGAACACGTACGGGGGAGTATTGTCCTATCTCCCCAACAAACAGTTGGCACCTGCAAGCGTGGGGTAACTACCCCTGGCATCATGGCACTCACGTTGGGGGAGGTTGGCCACTTCTCCCTACTGAATGATCACATTGATGCATGAATTAATGTTGAAATTAAATACTTAACTAGATGTAAATATCACAAACAAACGCACGTAACGATTGGTAATATAAATGAGCATGTGTTTCTGTCACATATTTCGTCGTACTGAATAAGAATGAAGGGAACGTAGTATTTAGATCGCAAAAAGACATGACTTGGATTTATTAAACACATAGAGCACATGGGTTCTAGTGGAATTCCCTACTAGGAGAGCCTGGACTCACCTTAAATCTAACTCAGCTCCGACTTCACGAATCCGCCAAACACTCCCGATTCACAAATTTTCAATCTACATGAAATAATTAAGTTCAGTTTACACCGGTGCAAACTCAAAGAATATAACTTGATTTACAATTTTCTTGTCCAAAGGGAACTATTCAATTGGCAGTGATTATGTACCTAACAAATTAATACTAACTAGATTATCTGCCTGACAAATTAATACTAACTTAGATTAGTTCTTCCAAATATTATACTTAGAATCCTTTTCCTGGTTAACTGAACTAAAAATCACCTATCAGACTAATTGCAGTCAGAGTACCTCAAAGGTGAAAATATTTATTAACTTACATTCCTATTCAGGCCCTAGTTAACTTATTCCAAACCAGCACAATGCCCCGAATAATGAACAAAACTTTAAATTATTCTGAACCTTGCTAATACGGAGTAAACTGAGAGTACTCCCTTCAAATACTAATCAAATTATTTGACCTTTTGAGATTTGCTAAATCAAGTACGCATATATCAATGGTAGATAAAATAATTGTAAGAAAAGAAATATGAACTAAAAATGTTAAAGAAAGGCAAGAAAGTGGAGTTTACCGTACTAACTTGTTACTCCAATCTGTTTCTCTTTCGTTGCTATATGTGTTAGCAAAAAGGGGATTTTTTTTATGTTTCTTTGTAACGACCCGGTCGGTCGTTCCGTGAGATTAGCCCCGTTTCTCCTGTTTCTGCTTTATCACATGTTGTTAACCTATTTATGTTGTGTGGGGTCAGTTGGTTCGGGTTCGAAGTGGTCGTGGTGAGAAATGAGACACTTACTCTCTTAAATTGGCCTTATGGTTAGAAAAGTCAACCGGGAGTTTACTATTAGGTAAACGACATCGAAAAGTGGATTTTATGGCCCAGATAGCTTCGTTACGTGATTTGGGACTTAGAAGTGTGTTCGGAATGTGGTTTTGATGTCCGGAGTAGAATTAGGCTTGGATTGGCGAAATTGAGTTTTTGCCGATTTTCGATTGGCAGTGAAAAATTAGCTATCGGGGTCGGAATGGAATTCCAAAAGTGGGAACAGGTTCGTAGTATCATTTTGAATGTGTGTGCAAATTTTCAGGTCATTCGGACGAGGTTTGGTTAGTTTCGGCATCGTTGGCGATTTTTGGAAGTTTGAAGATCCTTAGGCTTGAATCATGAGTTGAATTGGTGTTTCGATGTTATTTTGGGTGTTCCGAGGGTTCAACTAATCCCGGGTGATCATTTATGACTTGTGGGTACCTGTAGTTGTGACCTCGAGGGGTTCAGGGTGATTTCGGAGGGTCATCGGGAGGTTTAAACTTGGAAAATGCAGCAGAAGATGTTGTTGGTGCTGAGTTGCTGGTGTGGCCGCACCTATGGAAGGGAAGCCGCAGGTGCGCACCTAGGACCGCAGGTGCGAGGATTAGGACCGCAGGTGCGGTTTTCCTGGGCAGAAAGTATAAATATCAACCTTCGCGAATTTTGGGTTATTTCATCAACATTTTCATACGGGTTTGAGCTTGAGAGAGGGTTTTGAAGAGGGAAAGCAAGAGAACTTTGTGGAGGTTAGCTTTTTGGACCTAAAACTCATTTCTATGGTGTTATTTGACTAATTAGGGGTGAAATTTATGGAAAATTAGTGAAGAATTGGGGGTTTAGGGCTTGGAAATTGGAAACTTTAAATTGAGAAATTGAGGGGTCATTTGTGGCTGGATTTTGATGTATTTTATATGGGTAGGCTTGTGGAAGGATAAGGATTCTAGTTTTATAATTTTTATCGAATTCCGAGACGTGGGCCCGGGGGGTCGGGTTTGGCCAATTTCGGAATTTGTGCTTAATTTTGATAATTTTTGAATGGGATTCGTCTCCCTAGCATACATTGATAATATTAATATGGTTTTGGTTAGATTTGGAGCAATTGGAGGCCGATTGGAGGGGCAAGAGCATCGCGAATTAGTTTTCGGGTCGGTTTGAGGTAAGTAACGATAGTAAATCTAGACCAGAGGGTATGAAAACCCGGTATTTCGTATTGTTTTGATAAATGAGGTGACGCAGATGCTAGCTGACGAGCGTGTGGGTGTGCACCGATAGGGATTGTAACTTGGTCCGTCCCGTAGCGACTATTAAGCCGCGTGTTTGATTTGAAATCATATGATATCCTATATTTTAGGGATTTATACTTTATTATGGGTTGTATGCCATGTTTGGGGCCTTGTGCCGACCTGTTTAGACCCTCAGGGGGTATTTTTCCACTATTCTCACACTATTTTTTTGATAGAAAAATATGAACTCAGTCATGCTTTATATATGTTGATGTTTATTAATGTTATCACCCTGTTGTAGAATATTGAGAGATATTTTGGGCTGAGTCCCCGTGATCGTGATGAGTTGCTCAAGTGGCTTGTGAGGACGACTGAGTGAGCCGAGAGCTGAGTTTGTGAGGATAGTTATGGATCGGGTTGCACGCCGCAGCAAGGTATGTGGATCGGGCTGCACGCCGCAGCGATATATATATATTATATATATATATATATATATATATATATATATATATATATATATTGGATCGGACTGCACGCCGCAGCGATATAGCGCTTGGGTTGTAGGAGCCCCTCCCAGAGTCTTTACACCCCCAATTTGCGCAGTCGACTATGATTCGGATCGGGCTGCACGCCGCAGCAGATATTATGTGGATCGGGCTGCACGCCGCATTGGTTATATATATACATGGTACCTGTTGAGTTAGAGTGCTAGGTGAGAGCATTGACTTATGATAGTGGAGTCACGAGTGACTGAGAGGTTTTAATTACGAGTGATACTGTGCCTGAGAGGCTATTATTTATGAAATTGTTGTTTTTCACTCTTCTTTACACTGAGCCTCTAATGAAAATGCTGAACTAATGTTCTATACAAGTTTAAACGGAAAAACTAGAGTTTTGTGGAATATTTGGTAAATGTGGATTCTTGACTTGATCTGTTTACCCTTACTGGCACTTATTTTATGAAACTATAAATTTAAATGCTCGTTACTGCACTCAAGTTTTTAGTTATGGTTGTTACTTACTGAGTTGGCGTACTCACTTTACTCCCTGCACCATGTGTGCAGATCCAGGTACCGGATCAGAGCGCTAGTTGATTCTTATTGCGTGGAGTTCGCTTAGGGATTGAGGTAGTTGTTCGGCGTCCACAACATGCCCCCTTCCTTTCCTATTTCTATTGACTTTGTTAAATTTCCAGACTTGTATTGGTAATGGGATAGTATCACAGTGTATTACTCTTTAGATGCTCATGACGGTTGACTCCAGATGTTTGGGGCCGTGGTTAGACTTGATCGTTTTCATTATTATTATGGTTGAACATGTTTTAAAAAGGGGAACTTTAATAGAATATGATAACTTATATTTTAAGGGAAATTGTTATTTGTCACTTGAGGTAGATTGGCTAGCCTAGTTTCATGATAGGCGGCATCACGGCCAGTATTGATTTTGGGATCGTGACATTCTTGCCCCTTTTACTCTTGTTGGTTAGTGACTAAGGAAGACCAAAGCACATAGCTTTGAAACCCTTCTAATCTAATACGTTCCTATGTAGTTTTACTGGGCTTCGGCCCAGTTATCTTATTTGTTTTTGTTTTCAATTTTAAATTCTATGTACATATTTAAATAGTTTTAAATACTTTATTTAGACTGTGCATGTCCTTATACCCTTTCGAGCACTTTAATTATGTTATTCAACCTGTATTACCAAAAAATTTAAGCAAAATAAAATAAAATTGTGGGGCTTTACAACTTTAGTGGTAACTATTTATTACTCACAAAAATCCCAATCTGTGAGTGTTCATAAAATTATATAGCTCATAAAATTATTTTATGGCTGATTATGGACCAACTTAAAAGTCATGCCGATAATATAAAATTCATACAAAATACTGTCATATTTCACTTAATTACAACCTCCAACCAGAGAACAAAATTTTTCATTGAAAATCCAAGACTAGTAATCACGTAGGGCATGAAAACATAAACTAAAATTTGAGGAATCTTTTTTTTGTATGCACAAATATGCCAAGCGCACCAATTATTATTCATCTAGGATATCAAACAAAGGATTTCACTTTCTTACAAAATAATTATATCAACATACAATGTCAAGTATACCTTGTAAGATCTAGTCAATAAAATCATACACCTCTATTATTGAATTTAATATAACAACACTTCTATCTACTAGTAGCCAATGTGTAAACCCATTATATCACTAGTATTTAATCACGGAGACCATGGGAGTCACCTACACCACCATTTAGTTAAAAACGAATTAAAATTATTAAGAAATAATTTTCAGAAAATAGAAAAACGTCCAAAACACAGTCCAAACGACCACAAAATGCCAAAAAACACCATGGTTCACTCAATGGGCCCACCAAATTTCACCACATCATTTTCGATGGGCCCACCAAATTTAAGCTCAATCGGAGTCCGTCAGTTCGCTGACCTCCGAAAATACCGGCAATTCGGTCAAAATCAGGTTTTCCGTTTTTTTAGGGTTTAAAAAAATCCAGATCATCCCAATCAAATATCAATAAAAAACAGATATCTCATGATTACAAGAATAATCTAAAAAATTTGCACAATTAATTCACAAAACAGCGGTGCAATTTTTCAAAAAACCACATATACATGTAATTCAAAAATACACATAAACATGATATTCTTGTTTCATGAAAAACCTAATTATCTAATTAGATGTGAGTGGGATATGATATCAATGGATGGATTATAATAAGCAGCAGAAGCAATCCCAGTATCAAAATCACATGTAATCTAGACAATAGCATAAATGGAATTTCACGGGTTACCTCTTGAAGCGTGAACAATGCTCCTCTATCACATGAGCCTCCAATTCTACAACAACTCAATAAATTCTCCACCACTCTCACAATCAAGATCTCCGAACGTTTCATGGTCTTCTACTGTGTTACCCAAATAATATCCGGAAAAAGTAATTTCGTGTGGGCGATAGAAATAATGGTTGAAAATTTCGGCCATCATCACTTCCTTCTCTAGGTGGAAAACCTTATGTATTTATAGCACACGCTTTAAGGGTTAAAAACCATTTTTCATGTCAAGACCCGATTTACCCTCCGAAAGGTATCGTGACGGCACCTAGTCTCTATGACTAGGTAAGCCTAGATTTGCAGATAATCTCAATTAAAAACGATAAAAGTAAAGACAGGAAAAGAAAGTCTAAATACGCATAACAACGCCGCTCGACATGTACAAGTATAATCCCAAAACCCGGAATGTCACAATATAGTCACAAGTTTCTATGCTACAGTAGGTCTAACAACTGGAAATAAAATACATAGAAAATCTCTATATAGACCAGAATGGAAGGTGACTCGGAGGATTCTGCGGACACGGAAGAAATACCTTACGGTCTCCTAGAACTGCTGCAACGACCTCTAGCCACGCGGCTGAAAACTCGTACCTGGATCTGCACACGAAAAATATGTGTAGGAAAGGGCATGAGTACACCACAATTTGGTACCCAGTAAGTGCCAAGCCTAACCCCAGTCAAGTAGTGACGAGGTCAGGTTAAGGCTCTACTGGATTTCTAAATAATAAAGTTTAAAAACAGTAGATAAGACAAATAATTTCTACTGTAAGAAGTTAAAAGAAATAATTTAAAACTTAACAACAAAGAGAGTCCTCGGCTCAGCACAACGTATCACAGTGCGGAGACTCACGGGGTAACGTCCCGTAGTTCCAAAACAAATATGTAGTACAAGGGGGGATCTCCCAGAATTTGTCTGTAGTCCCCAATTTAAATATGCAGTACATGAGGGATCTACCAGAATACGTCCGTAGTCCCCAATTTAAATATGCAGTATAGGGTGGATCTCCCAGAATACGTCTGTAGTCCCTAATTTAAATATGCAGTACAGGGGGGATCTCCCCGAATATGTATGTAGTCCCCAATTTAAATATGCAGTGTGAATGAACATCAAATAAGGCATTAACTAAAACAGTTCAGCAATCACATGTAAGGGAGGGAATATAACTAACTAAACGTGGCGCATAGAGTAGCAAGTAGGCATGCTTTTCTTAATCTAAGCTAAACAATTAACACATTAAGCAGTGAAATCGGTGTAAATGATTTATAATATGTGAAGCGAAAGATGGAATTTTAGAAACAAATGGAATGTGTACGTACTCGTTACCTCACGTACACGACACCCACACAACAATAAATCTCAAAACAACCTAAGGGGAAGTCCCCAACACAGAGTTAGGCAAGCCACTTACCTCGACCGCTGAACTCAACTCGAAATCACGTCCTTGCCACGAGTACCCGACTCCGAATGGCCCAAATCTATTAAATTTAATTGCATAATACAAATAAAACTTTAAAAAATTAATCTAACTAATTAATTCGAAGCTAATATGCGAATTTAGGAAAATCGCCCAAAAAGTCCCCCGGGCCCACGTCTCGGAATCAAGTGAAAGTTACCAATTTAGAACACCCATTCACTCACGAACACACTCGAACAAGAATCATCAAAATCCGACGTCAAAATCCGATTAAATTCTCGAATTCTCAATTGCGGAACTTTTCTCCCATTTTTCAAATTTTACCCTCAAATTCCTTGATTAGATTGAAGAAATGGCTATAGATTAACGAAATACAAGTGAAATGGGATTAGGAATCGTTACCTATTGATATCCTCTTCAAAATCCACTCAAAATCGCTGATTCCCGAGCCTCAAATCATTTTTAGAAGTTATGACATTCAAACCCTCGAATTTGGTATTTCTGATGAGCGATTTCCGCTTCCATGGTCAAATGCGCCGCACGTGCGGTCCCGCACCTGCGTAAATAACATCGCAGGTGTGAAATCTCATTGATTGGGCTGGGGCCGCATCTGCGGTTCCCTAGCCGCATCTTCGAGCTCATCCGCCCTTTGCCAAAACCGCACCTACGCATCCACTTCCTCACCTGCGAGTCCGCACCGACGGCTCCCATTCCGCAAGTGCGAAACACCAGAACCAGCAAAACTTCAGCTTTTTATTTAAGTAAAAAATCTTCCCGTTGAACATCTGAAATACACCCGAGGCCCTCGGGACCTCAACCAAACCTACCAACCAGTCCTAATACCTCATTTTAACTTAGTCGAGCCCTCAAGTCACATCACATAACACTAAAATCACGAATTATACATGGATTCAAGCCTAAGAATTTAGAAATTTTCTAAAATTTATAACCGATGCCGAAACACGTCAAAACTAGTCCGAATGACCTCAACTTTTACACACCGGTCATAAATGACACTACTGACCAGCTGCCACTTCCAGAATCCTATTCTGAGCTNCGTCCGGAATGTGTTTACGAGGTCTATAGTAGATTTAGGCTTGAATTGGCGAAAGTTAGAATTTCGGCGATTTCGGCCGAAATTCTAACTTTCGCCAATTCAAGCCTAAATCTACTATAGACCTCGTAAACACATTCCGGACGCGCTCCTAACCCCAAAATCATTCAACGGAGCTAACAGAGTTGACAGATTTCCATTTCGGATCCGTCTTCATGAAGTACCAACTACGGTCCGATTTCTAAAGCTTAAACTCATATTTAGGGACTAAGTGTCCCAAAACTCACCGAAAACCACAACTAATCACTCCGGCAAGTCCCAAAAGCACAAAAATATGTAGGGAAAGCAGTTATTAGGGAATTGGGGCGTTAACCCTCAAAACGAACGATTGGGTTGTTACATTCTCCCCCTCTTAAGAAAATCGTTCATCCTCGAACGAGTATGAAGACATACATGAAGCTGTGAAAAGATGAGGCTACTGGCAGCGCATATCCTGCTCGGTCTCCCAAGTCGCCTCCTCGACTGGCTGACCCCTCCACTGAACCTTTACAGATGCAATATTCTTCGACCTGAGCTTCCTGACCTGCCTATCCAATATAGCTACTAGCTCCTCAACATATGATAAAACTTGTCCAACTAGACTGAATTGAAATCCAACACATGAGTCAGATCACCGTGATACTTCCGGAGCATAGAGACGTGGAATACCGGATGAACTCCTCCTAGGCTGGGAGGCAAGGCAAGCTCATAAGCAACCTCCCCAACATGCCGCAATATCTCAAAAGGACTAATAAATCTCGGACTCAGCTTACCCTTCTTCCCGAAACTCATGACGCCCTTCATGGGTGATACCCAAAGAAAAACCCGATCTCCAGCCATAAATGCCAAATCACGAACCTTCTGGTCCGCATAACTCTTCTGCTTGGACTGAGCTGGCGAAGTCTCTCCTGAATCACCTTCACCTTGTCCAGGGCATCCTGAACCAAATCTGTACCCAACAATCGGTCCTCGCTCGGCTCAAGCCATCCCACTCGAGACCGACACCGTCTACCATACAAAGCCTCATACAGTGCCATCTGAATGCTGGGCTGGTAGCTGTTATTATAAGAAAACTCTTCAAGTGGCAAGTATTGGTCCCATGAACCTCCAAACTCCATCACACAGGCACAGAGCATATCCTCAGGAATCTGAATCGTGCGCTCGTACTGCCCGCCCATATGAGGGTGAAAGGATATGCTCAAATCTACCCTGGTGCTTAGCTCCTGCTGAACGGCTCTCCGGAACCGTGAAGTGAAATGTGTACTCTGTCTAGAATGATAGATACTGAAATACCGTGGAGGTGAACAATATCGCTAATATAAATATCAGCCAACCTCTCGGAGGAGTAGGTAGTCAACACTGGAATGAAATGGGCTGACTTGGTCAGCCGATCCAAGATCACCCAAATAACATCGAACTTTCTCAAAGTCTGATGAAGTCCAACCACGAAGTCCATGGTGATCCGCTCCCACTTCCACTATGGAAGATCAATGTGCTGAAGCAAACCTCCTGGTCTCTGATGCTCATATTTAACTTGCTGACAGTTGACACACTTGGCCACAAACTCAACTATATCCTTTTTCATCCTTCTCCACCAATAGTGCTGTCCTAGGTCCTGGTACATCTTCGCGGCACCCGGATGAATGGAGTACCGTAAGATATGTGCCTCCTCAAGAATCAACTCTCGAAGCCCATCCACATTGGGCACACAGATCCGACCCTGCATCCTCATCACACCATCATCTCTTATAGTCACATCTCTGGCATCACATCGCCGAACCCAGTCCTAAAGAACCAGAAGGTGGGGGTCATCATACTGGCGCTCTCTGATGCGTTCATAAAGAGAAGATCGAGAAACCACACAAGCTAATACCCGACAAGGCTCTAATAGATTCAATCACACAAACTGACTGGCTAAGGACTGAACATCCAAAGCTAAGGGCCTCTCAACTGCCGAAAGATATGCCAAACTCCCCAAACTCTCTGCCCGGCGACTCAAGGCGTCGGCTACCACATTGACCTTCCCCGGGTGGTATAATATAGTGATGTCATAGTCCTTTAGTAACTCGACCCACATCTGCTGGCGCAAATTAAGGTCCTTCTGCTTGAACAAGTGTTGCAACCTCCGGTGATCCGTGGAAATCTCACCGGGAACACCGTACAAATAATGACGCCATATCTTCAGGGCGTGCACAATCGCTGCCAACTCAAGGTCATGAACTGGATAGTTCTTCTCATGCACTTTCAATTGTCTGGACGTAGGCAATCACCCTACCGTCCTACATCAATACCGCTCCAAGGCCAATCCTCGAGGCATCACAATAGACTGTATAGGACCCTAAGCCCGTAGGCACTACCAATACTAGAGCTATTGTCAGAGTTGTCTTGAGCTTATGAAAGCTCTCCTCACACTCCTCAGTCCACATGAACGGAGCACCCTTCTGGGTCAGCCTGGTCATAAGTGCTGCAATAGATGAAAATCCCTCTACAAAGCGGCAATAGTAACCTGCCAGACCAAGGAAACTGCGGATCTCATTAGCTGATGACGGTCTAGGCCAACTCTGCACCGCATCCACCTTCTTTGGATCTACCTTGATCCCATCACAAGACACCACGTGGCCTAAGAATGCCACTGAATCAAGCCAGAACTCACACTTAGAAAATTTTGCATACAAATTCTTCTCCCTCAAAGTCTGAAGCACAGTCCTCAAGTGCTGCTCATGATCCTCCCGAGACCGGGAATATACCAAGATGTTTTCAATAAACACAATGATGAATGAATCAAGATAAGGCCGGAACACAGTGTGCATAAAATGCATAAAGGCTGCTAGGGCATTGGTCAGCCCAAATGACATGACAAGAAACTCATAGTGGCCATATCTGGTCCTGAAGGTAGTCTTCGGGATATCCGTCTCCCGAATCTTCAACTGATGATAGCCAGATCGCAAGTCAATATTGGAAAATACCGTGGCACCCTGAAACTGGTCAAATAAATCATCAATGCAGGGCAAAGGATACATGTTCTTCACTGTAACCTTGTTTAGCTGCCGGTAATCAATACACATATGCATAGAACCATCCTTTTTCTTCACAAATAATACCGGAGCACCCCAAGGTGATACACTGGGCCTGATGAAACCCTTATCAAGCTACTCCTACAACTTCTCCTTCAACTCAGCAGGAGCCATACAATAGGGAGGAATAGAAATGGGGTGAGTGTCCGGCAACAAATCAATGTCGAAATCAATATCTCTGTCGGACGGCATACCTGGAAGATCAGCTGGAAACACGTCAGGATAGTCCCTCACAACTGGATCTGACTCAACTGTAGGGTTATCAACACTAACATCTCTCATATAGGCCAAGTATGCATCACACCCCTTCTCAACCATTCGCTGAGCCTTAAGAAAGGAAATGACTCTGCGGGGAGTATACTCTAAGGTACCTCTCCACTCTAATCTCGATAAATCTGGCATAGTCAGCGTCATGGTCTTGGCGTGACAATCAAGGATGCATAATTGGGCGACAACCAGTCCATGACCAAGATAACATCGAAATCTACCATACTGAGTAATAACAAATCGAATCTGGTCTCAAAACCACTGATAACAATCAAACACAACCGATATACGTGGTCCACAATAAGAGAATCTCCCATGGGAGTAGAAACATAAACATGGGAGCTTAAAGAATCCCGAGCTATCCCCAGATGTGAAGCAAAATAAGATAACACATATGAATACGTAGATCCTGGGTCAAATAATACTGATGCATCCCTATGACAAACAGGGACAATACCTGTGATGACTGAATCTGAAGTGACGACCTCTGAACAGGTTGGAAGGGCATAGTACCTGGCCTAGCCTCCCTCTATAGGGCGACCTCGTCCTCCACCTCGAGCTGTCTGAGCAGGTGGGGTAGCAACTGGGGCTGGAAGAATAGCGGGAGGACCCGGTGGAGCACGTGGGGCCTGATAAGTTTGAGATGACGCACCCCTCCTAGCTCTAGGGAAATCTCTGAACATGTGGCGAGGGTGACCACACTCAAAACCAAAACGACCCCTCGGGGCTGATGGTGACTCAGAACTGGCCTGCTGGGCTGGCCGGTAATAGCACATCGAGCAGGAGGCCTACTAGATACTGGCGGTGCATAATAAGGCTCCTGAGGTCTAGGAGGAGCTGGAATACCACTGGCTGCTGGAAGAGCTGAATGAACTGGGCGATTCACAAAACCCCTACCATAGCGTGCTGCTGGCGCACAAGCTCCCGAATAATGACCAGTCTCTCGAGACCTCTTGGCCTATCTCTATTCTCTTTCCCGAGCAAACATGCCCTCTATCCTCCGGGAAATACTCACTGCCTTCTGGTAAGTGATATCCTTCTCCAACTCTCTATCCATACTGGTCTGATCTGAATATCGGGGTGGAGTCCCTCAATGAAGCGTCAAACTCTCTCTCTCTGACCGTGACGACCAAGGCCGGTGCATGACAAGCCAAGTCACTGAAATGAATTGCATACTCCGACACAGTCATAGTACCTTGGCTTAACTGCTCGAACTCTGCACGCCAAGCATCCCTAAGCTATGGGGAACATACTCATGCAAAAATATCTCCGAGAACTGAGTCCAAGTGAGTGAAGCTACCTCGTCCGGACTACTCAGCTCATAGGCACACCACCACTGATAAGTCGCTCCCCTCAGCTGGAAAACGGTGAAAGATGCCCCACTCGTCTCCACAATGCCCATAGTGTGGAGAATACGATGACACTCCTCAAGAAAACCCAGAGTGTCATATGAAGCTAGTCCGAAAAAAATAGGTGGGTGGTACTTCTTGTACCTCTCAAGTCTGAGCTGCTCTGCCTCAGAAGCAGCTACCCTAGCATCATGCTGAGCCGGAGCCACTGGGGGTATAGGATTGTCTCTGGAGCCGCATCTGCGAGCCCAACCGCCGTTATCCAAAACCGCACCTGCGCATCCACTTCCGCACCTGCGGCTCCTCTTCTGCGGGTGCGAAACACCAGAACCAGCAAAACTTCAGCTTTTTGCTTAAGTAAAAAATCTTCCCATTGAGCATCTGAAACACACCCGAGGCCCCTAGGACCTCAACCAAACATACCAACTAGTCCTAATACCTCATTCGAACTTAGTCGAGCCTTCAAACCACATCACATAACACTAAAATCACAAATTATACATGGATTCAAGCCTAAGAATTTAGAAATATTTCAAAATCTATAACAAATGCCGAAACATGTCAAAACTAGTCTGAATGACCTCAATTCTTACACACAAGTCATAAATGACACTACGGACCTGCTTCCACTTCCGGAATCCTATTCCGAGCCCAATATCAAAATTTCACCTATCAGCCGAAATCGCCGAAATTCTAACTTTCGCCAATTAAAACCTAAATCTACTATAGACCTCGTAAACACATTCCAGATGCGCTCCTATCCCCGAAATCATTCAACAGAGCTAACATAGTCGACAAATTTTCATTCCGGATCCGTCTTCACATAGTTCCAACTACGGTCCGATTTCTAAAGATTAAACTCATATTTAGGGACTAAGTGTCCCAAAACTCACCGAAAACCACAACTAATCACTCCAGCAAGTCCCAAAAGAACAAATCAATGTGGAGAACGCATTTATTAGGGAATCAGGGCGCTAACTCTCAAAACGACCGACCGGGTCGTTACATTCCAAAACCTGTTGGGTTTCCTTTTCCACCAGAAAAATGATTCCTTTATTTTCTATTATTTAGGCACAATAGGGACCACATAATTTAATTAACAAGGTTTCAAATTATGAAATTAATTTCTAATTTTCGAAACTAATATCCACCATAATTAATTATAAATTATTCCACTAAAAATTCATAATTGCACTCCTTATTCTATTTCGAAATTCATCCATTAAATCTTATTTAACTCCCCATGTTAAGATTCATATACTAATCTATTAAATTAAATTACTGACGTTTTAATTTATTGATTATTTTCTTTAGACTTTCGCTTAACTTATTTCATGCGTCGGATACAAAATCTACCGGCCGGGTTTACGCATGAAAACTTATAAGCTTTCATAAAGGTGTATCATCAATATCTGAAACGAGACATGGATTCAATAAACTAACTATTATTTCGCTAATGTACATTTATTATTATCCAATTTACCAGGCATATTGACCCACGAAAGAATCTCGCCTTTTAATAAATCAAAAAAATAATAATATATACAACTAATAATAATTATATCAAGATTAAGAGTATAAGTACATTTAGTGGCTAGAGAATTTATTTTATTAAGTCAATATAAAATACTTATCTCTACTTGGTGCGTTCAATACATACACAATGTACTAACACAAGAAGTTGGAATAAAAACATTCTCATAATTAAGATAAATTATATTTAATCTTGTGCTACAATCATCCGTGATGGTTTGTCCAATTCCATCATTAGATTGTGAACTCAAACTTTATACTTATAAGAACCGATGATTTAATCTTCCGTGTATAAGCTAAACTCTATACACTAAATCATCTACTATATAAGTAAAGGACACAGACTAATATATTATCTATTTAAAACTTTACTAAAATTAAATAAAATATTATTTCATAATAAATATTATATCTAAACCAAACTATGGTTAATAGTATATATCTCAATTCTCAACATGTCTTGCATTGCTTAAAATCCTACCAAAGATAGGAGATTCACTTTCGCCCCAGACAATGACATGTTTCACTTATGATGACATGGAAGTGGCATAATAATATTATTAAGAATCTTGACTGATCTTTATTTCTTGCGTTTTGGCAAGATTTAATGAAGTGGTTATGGAAGTTGAAAAATGGCGAAAAGAAAAATATTTTACTTCTTTTATTTGCTAGGCATAATATGAGTATAACGATTCAGCATGTCATTTTGAGATTTAGCTTTCCATTTCATAATTTGAGACCTTGAATAATTTTGTTTGACGTTTATGACTTGTGTGCATGGTTCGTTCCGATTTGCCGAAAGCTTAGATGTGTTTCGAAAGAGAAATTCTAATGCTAGAGCCTTAATATGGTTGAAGTTGACCCGGTCAATACTCTTGTTAAATAATCCCGGATTAATGCTTTGACGATTCCGGTGGGTTCGTGTGACGACTCAAAATTCGCCTAGTTGTGATGGTACCTAACGTCACCCGCTAGGTAAGTCAAATAATAGTCATCACAATTCTAACAAAAATTATTAGAAATTTATAAGTGAAATAACTGAATTTCCATACAACAACCCAAGGATTGGTAGTACAAGTCATGAGCCACTAAGACTTAGATTTATAAATCTGGTATGAAATAAGTTGTCACGATCCAAAATTCTAATCCAGGTCGTGATGGCGCCCAACAACGGGGTTAGGCAAGCCAACATAAATTTCACTAAGTGTTTCTTTTTAGTTTATTCAATTATTCACCCATTTACCGAATTTAACAAGTTAAATCATGATATCGAAAGATAATAACTCAGTGGTAGATAAAATAGCTATAAAGAAGCGAGAGCCAAAAGACGAGCACATATATATACATCCCAAAATCCCAAAATAACCATTACGTGTGTGCCAGGAACTAGTGTCACGAGTGTCACGGGCATACTAACAGGATAACCAAAGATAGAATATACAATCCCACTGTCTGAATAAATAGACAGGAAGCAAAAGTAAATGAAACTCCATGGTGCTGCTAGGGATCGCCAGAAGAAGCGGCTCACCGTGAAGTCAGGTCCGCTACGGTAAATATCTAGCTTCGGTCTGATAACAAGATGCACCAGCCTCAGAACCTGTACAGTTAAGTACAGAAGTGCAGCATGAATACATAAATAAGTATGTACCCAGTGAGTATCTCGTCTAATCTCAAAGAAGTAGTGGCGAGAGGTCGACTTGACACTCACTAAGGTCCAATAATATAACGTACGACTGGATATAATGAAGTACAGTAGGCAGATAAGGCAGTGAGCAGCAAATACATAACAAGTACAGAAATCCAAGTAGCTACTGAAATTAAACAACAATGTACACTTTCCGTTTTTCCAAGTATCTGTCAAGCAAATATCTTTCAATCCGCCGTGGCGTACGGCCCGCTCCCATATATATATATATATATTACAAGTACTCTCCAAATCCACCGTGGCGTACGACCCGATCCCATATATATATATACAAATACCTCTCAAATCCGCCGTGGCGTACATCCCGATCCCATATATGTACAATTACCTTTCAAATCCGTCGTGGCGTACAACCCGATCCCATAGATATTACGAATACTCTTCAAGTCAAATGCCACAAAATCTTAGAGAAAACACTACTACGCACAGCAGGTGTTCATAACATATAGGTCATTTCTAGGAAAATATAAGGCATGTTGTGGGCCTAACTACCCGGACATAATAATAATAGCCGCCACGTACGGAATCTCATCACTAGGTGCGTACGTAGCCCCCAAACAAGTACACATAGCATTTAAATCACCTAGGGGGACAATTCTCTCTTACAAGGTTAGAAAGGAGACTCACCTCGTGTCGAATCTACCTCTCGGACCGCGAATGCGCCCGAAACTCCGAACTCTACACCCGAGGACTCGCAACTAGCCAAAAGGTGTACAATTATATCAATGAATTCTCAATGTCCGGAAATTATCCTATTTATTCAATAAAATCATCATTCTTGAAGAATTCCCAAAATTTAACCCCAGGCCCGCACGTTCGAATCCCGAAAATTCTCGAAGGAATCACTCACCCATAGCCTAAGGATCGATAATATACGACTTTTACTTGAATTCATAGCAATAATTGAGCAATTCACCAATTTCCTCAAGAACCCTAAATCTCTACCCAAATCTTGATTTTCAATGATCTAGTAGTTAATCCCATTAATAATTCATGTAGTAAACTAGTAATAGGGAGGAATCAACCTACCTCTACAGCAGCTAGGTCGTTGTGTGTTCTTCCCAAGCTCAAAAGTCTCTAATGGAGGTATGAAATGAAAAGAGATGAAGAAATCCCGTATTTTAAAGAATATATACTGCCTGACCTACAGGGGTTCCGCACCTACGGCTCGAGGACCGCGCCTGCGGTCTTGCGCCTGCGAGCTGGACTCACCAGGCTCAAACCACGCGATAGGTGAACGACACCAAAGACCATACAAAGCCTCGAATGGGGCCATCTCGATGCTGGACTGATAACTATTATTGTACGCAAACTCAGCCAAAGGCAAGAACTGGTCCCACTGACCCCCAAAGTCAATCACACAAGCCCTAAGCATATCTTCCAATATCTGAACTGTACCCTCTGACTGACCATCAGCCTGAGGGTGAAATGCTGTGCTGAGATCTATCTGAGTGCCCATCTCACTGTGCAATGCTCTCCAAAAGTGCAAGGTGAACTGAGGACCTCGATCTGATATAATGGACGTCGGCACACCGTGCAACCTAACGATCTTCCGAATGTAGATCTGGGCTAGCCTCTCAGAAGTGTAAGTAATAGCCACAGGAATGAAATGCGCCGATTTGGTCAATCTATCCACAATGACCCAAACCGCGTCAACCTTCCACAAAGTCCGAGGCAACCCAACCACGAAGTCCATAGTGATGCGCTCCCACTTCCACTCAGGAATAGGCATCTACTGAAGTAGGCCTCCTGGCCTCTTGTGCTCATATTTGACCTGCTGGCAATTAAGACATCTAGCCACATACTCCACAATGTCTTTCTTCATCCGCCTCCACCAGACATGCTGCTTCAAATCACGATCCATCTTCGTCGCACCCGGATGAACAGAATATCGAGAACTATAGGCCTCCTCATCTAGAATCCTCTTCCTCAGGCCATCAATATTAGGAACACATAAACGGCCCTGGTGTCACGACCCAAAATCTATGGGTCGTGATGGCGCCGGACACACTGTCAAGCAAGACAACCCCTAAATTAGTTAAAATACCTTCCTGCCTAACGTTTTCAAAATCATGTCTTTTTCTGCATTTCATAAACAATAATTTAAAATTCTC
Source organism: Nicotiana undulata (assembly GCA_005239495.1). Lineage (NCBI taxonomy): Eukaryota > Viridiplantae > Streptophyta > Magnoliopsida > Solanales > Solanaceae > Nicotiana > Nicotiana undulata. Next base: position 5,530 of record ML283319.1, on the reverse strand, counting down.
GTAAATTACATATGGTAGGAAATCAACTTAATATAATAAAAGAAATACCGACACATCCCCAGAACCCGGTGACGCAAGTACATGAGCAATTTCTAAGAATTTATACAATTATACAACTCTTGTCCGAGAAATAAATTGGACAAAGAAAACAGAGATAAAATGTAAATACATAGAAGGGAGACTCTGTCAGCTGTGGAATGCCTCCAGATGAATGCAGCCCGAGTAAGTCGCCAAATCAATCACTGTACTATGTAGGTACCTGTGCAACAAAGTGCACAGAAAGTGTAGCATGAGTACATAAACATATATGTACCCAGTGAGTATCCCGTCTAATCTCGAAGAAGTAGTGACGAGAGGTTGACTTGACACTCACTAAGGTCCAACAGTAGTTGTATGACAACATATAATGAAAGCGGTAAGCATGTGAAGGCAGATAAGCAACAATGTGAGTATAAGGCACTGAAATTCGAGTAATTTCTGAAAATAAGTAAATAACAATTACCACCCTTTTTTCCTCAAATATCAAAGTAAATAACGGTTCCCACTTTCTTTTCCTCAAATAACTGACAAGTCAACATCTATGAATCAGTAACAAATAGTTATACGTACGTAAGAATAAGACAACCGGCCGGGGTCGTAAGGTTGTATATCCACACTGAATAGTCGTAAATCTCCCCACGATCGCGAATCATACCAGCGACTCATGTGCTGACTCGATTATACTGATTTAACATAATGCTCCCCACGATCGCGAATCATACCTGCGACTCATGTGCTGACTCGATTATAAAGCTCCCACGGTTGCGAATCATACCTGCAACTCATGTGCTAACTCAATTATATACAATTACCATAAAGCTTCCCACGATCGCGAATCATACCTGCGACTCGTGTGCCGACTCAATTATATACAAATACCTTTCAATCCACCGTGGCGTACGGCCCGATCCCATAGGAGTATCATTAAATCCACCGTGGCATACAACCCGATCCCATAAGAGTAGGGGAAATCACACATCGCTCGCAGAAAGTAAATTGCGAAGCGGTCACATGCACACACTATATTCATTTCTTTTCATATTACTTTCCCGAAACAATTCCTTTCACTATTACTTCCTGTAACCATTCCTTTCATATTATTTTTAGTAAAAACAATTCCTTTCTTATTATTTTTCCATAAAATAATTCTTTCATATTATGCTAAATTTCCATAAACTTCAGAGAATGAAATTACATATAACAAGGGTTCATAACATATAATTCATTACGAGTAGAAAATAGAGCATGATGTGGGGCCTAACTACTCGGACATGACAATCATAACCGCTACGTACGGACTCTCATCATTTTGTACGCACGTAGCCTCCACAAACAATTACACACAGCACATAGAACACCTATGGGGACAATTCCCTCTTACAAGGTTAGAAAGGAGACTCACCTCGTGTCGAATCTACCTCTCGGACCAAGAACGCGCCCGCAAATCCGAACTCTACACCAGAGGACTCGTAACAGGAGTAGAAAAAAATCTGTATGATATTTTTGAAAAATATTACACCGTACTCCCTATAGAATTGCAGAAACTTTCGTTGCTAAGATGCTAATAATTCTTGTGGGAATTGTTTTGTTGCAAGAAAACTTTTTGTTGAACACTTGCTGTAACATTTTGTTGGAATTGCTTCAATTAGGAAGGTATTATAAGACTTCTTACATAAAACTTGCTAGATGGAGTGTTCTGTTGAAAATGGTTGAATTTTGAAAATGATTCAAAGATCTCTTACTTTTGTTTCTTTAAGATCAATTAAATCAAATTCCAAATGACTTACACGTACTACACTTTGATGCCACCTTTCAATTAATGTCATTAGTCATCTATTTTAAATGGAGGTGTTGTCACATTTATCCATTATTTATATATATCTATAATTAATTAGGTATTATTTCGCTACTCGATAATTAACCAATTACCCGCATATTAAAAATTATCTCAAATTACTTAAAATTCTACTTATTCTTAATATACTTTATACATCATATATCGTGGTCATATTGTACCTTGTATGACACTAGTCCATAATTATCGGGTATTATCGCTCGACCCGTATTTTATTCCAAATCGGCCACCTTCAACAAAACTCATTTGTTTTTAATTTGTGTACCCTTTATCCTTCATGACACTAAATTTTTCAAGCAAGTCATAATTCATAAGAAGCCGCTATGGGAAGTCTCATTTAGGGAAACGGGGTCCGATAATGGAAAACGACCGGTCGGGTAGTTACACTCTCCCCCACTTAAATAGACGTTCGTCCTCGAACGTGCCAAGAACTGATTTTGAGTTATTTGGAATCACTGCTTCATACCTCGTGCACCTTCCCGTGCAGCCACAAGCCAAATGAACACGTAAGCTTGATAAAATCTGAAGATATCCTCCTTTATCCATGCAGCATGTTCCGAACTCAGTTCCAACACCGGAAATTCTCTGCCAGGCCTGCTTTTGTGATGACCCAAAAGGTCATCTTACGTAATTTAAGATATATCTGTATTCCGAGGCTCCGAGAGCCTTCGTTGGTCTCACCTCGATATGCGTGCGCAGCCCGAGCATGTAGCCGGGAAGATATTATGTGAAAATTGGATAAAAATGAGTTTTGATAATTAATAAAGGAATATAGTTGACTTTAGTCAACATTTCTGGTAAACGGACCCGGACTTGTGATTCGACGGTCCCGGAGGGTCCGTAGGAAAATACGGGACTTGGGCATATGCCCGGAATCGAATTTCGAGGTCCCAAGCCCGACAAATGAATTTTTAAAGAAAATTATTTTCTGAAAATAATAAAGGATTTTGAAAATGAATAATTATGTGAAAACCGTGTTGCCGGGCCCGTATTATGGTTCCGGAGCCCGGAACAGGTTTATTATATGTTATGTGACTTATCTGTGAAATTTGGTGTAAAACGGACTTGAAATGACGTGATTCAGATTAAAAATGGGAAATTTAGAAGTTTAAGAAATTTCTAAGAGTTTTGAGGTTTAATTCCGTGTTTTTGATGATATTTTTATGATTTAAAAGCTTGAACAAGTCCGTAGGATGTATTGGGAGACGTGTGTGTTTTTTGAGACCCGAGGGCTCGGGTGAGTTTCGGGTGGCTAAAAGGATGGTTTCAAGTTGGAAAATATGGTGTGGGCTCAGTTTTCTGGTGTCTAGTGCGGGATTCAGTGCGATCGCACACGAAGCCCTACGATCGCATAGGCTTAAGGGGAGGGGTGGTCAGATTTCTCTATGCGATTGCATCACCCCATCCGCGATCGCATAGAGGGGCAGTGTACCTGGGTGGGGGTTGGGTAGTTGTTCACTGCAATCGCATAGAGTTGTCCGCGATCACATAAGCTTCGTGCCTGGGGGTAGTCTGTTGCACTATGCGATCACATAGCATACTCCGCGATCGCATAGTGTATTAAGTGGGTAATGGCAGCTGGCGGAAAAATACTCAGTGCGATCGCATACATAGACCCACGATCGCAGAGCTTGTCAGTCACTCCTCTATGCGATCTCATTCCTGCCTCCGCGATCACATAGGCTAATTTTGCCCAACTATTTTATTAATTCCAAAATAGACTTCATTACGGGAATTCTTCAAAATTCAGCCTCTTCTCCATCCCCAACCTCCATTTTCGAGCCTTGAGTCCACTTTTCCTCCATTGCTACTCGGGTAAGCTTCGTAACCTCGTTTTCTTCCATTATCCATCACTAATCACTAGAAACCTAGGCTTAAACTCATGAAATCAANTATTGGCTATTGAGTTTGAGAAGTATTGATACTAATGATAACACAAGTGTAGAGTACGTGATTGAGGTAATTGGATATAGCTGAGACCCTTGCCGGGCATTTATTGAGTTATTGAAATGATGTTCTTCCCTTGCCGGGTGTTCTGAATTGCTTATTTCCACTATGCTGTACTCCTTGCCATTTATCTATTATTGTTTGGTGAGGAAGAGTGTAAAGCACGAAGGGTGATTCCGTGTCATGATACTTGATTTCATTGCATAGTGAGGAAGAGTGTAAAGCACGAAGGGTGATGCCGTGCCATGATTTTATTGATTATAAGCACGAAGGTAAATGCCGTGCCATGATTTTATTGATTATAAGCACGAAGGTAAATGTCGTGCCATGATTCATTGTACATTGCATTGTGAGGAAGAGAGTAAAAGCACGAAGGGTGATGCCGTGCCATTGTTTATTTTTCTGATATTTCTATTGTTTCGTTGTCGATTATGTTGGATTGTTTTCTCTGGATCACTTTTACCTGTCGAGGTGACTGTTTTATTTCACTTGTCCTCCTTTACTGCTCCCGTGTCCCCCACTTGTCGGTTTATATCCTGCCTTGTGTTATTTCCTGTTACCTGCTGTAGAATAGGACAGGTTATCGTTAATGTCAAGTCTAG
>ML283318.1:0-11871 GCA_005239495.1 Nicotiana undulata | reverse complement strand
AAAACCTAAACACTTCTAAAAATAAACTTTTTTCCCCGTTTTTTAAAAGTGGCAAACCCCCCCCCCCCCCCCCAAAAAAACCAAAAAAAGGGGCACCACCAGTGATATTCCAAACAAGATCATACTGTCCCTATCCACAGACAGAATATTACCCACAGAAACAGTGAATTGAAGCTCAATAATCAAATTATCAGCAGATACTACCTGAACTAATTGCTGCGCTGTTTGCACCTGTGATGCAGATCCCGTTATCTCAACAGTCATCTCACCCGGAACACCCCTTGTTTCCTGGATTGCAATAGATGCACCACTGGTCCGACGAATATAGCTGATATTTGAACCAGAGGTCCCAATGACAGCATCGGCATAGGACAAAGGAATTTGCATGTTTTGTGTGACCTTTAAAGAAAAAGGATAAAGGGGAAAGAGCATCAGAAAACAGAATGTTGCAGTTCTATATAAAAAGAATTAAAGGCCAAAAAAGAAAGCAAGATTTGCAACAACTTGATGGATCTATTTGGTAGTATCCTTAAAAGGATACCAGATTCTAATAACGTGCAACATATATAGCATGATGTATATGCCCACCTCTTTCTGTACGTTGTTGGGTGATTTTATTTAATCAAGATCAGAATCCCCCTTCCCGAATTATCTTAAGTTAGCAAAAAATGTGTAAATTAGGTAATTGCATTCAACATACAAATAACACACCTTTGTAACCATGGATTGTTGTGTTTGCACGTTTGTACCGTGAGTTCCCATTGAAACATCTCTACCATAAAAAGGGGGGGCCTGACGAGGCTGCTTTTCGAAAGAAGGCATGTCTACCGGTGGGTAATAACTATCAAATTGCCGTGAAGGCGGCATATACTGAGGGTTCGGCCCAAAACCAGGTCCACCCCCAGCATTTGCAGGAAAACCGGATGGTGGAGGGGCCCATGACTGAGAAGGTCCAGATGGAGGCATGTTCTGGTTTGGACGAGCATTTGGCATTTGCATCTGAGCAGAAAAAAAGAATCATAATTTCAAAGAGTATTATCAGAAAGGTCAAAATCCACTGAAACCAGCAGTAGACTTACTTGCATCTCAAATACCCCAATGACACTACGATCAACTAAAAATTTCCTCAGATGTGAAGCAATCATTTCAACTGCTTTATGCACCCCGGCGGGCTCTCCTTGTATCTCAACAACACTATCATCAGGAAGGGCAAAAACTGGAAGGTGCTCTGCAGAATCCAGTTGATGGGAATTAAACATTAAATTACATACCCAGAATGAAAATGGATTTTAGATGAGAAATTAGAATAACAGATACAACTGTGTACCATTTGACTTCAGAACAAACAACATAACATGTCAGCTTTTGAGCTTTACCAAGTTCACGACGTAGTCCCCTTCTTTTAATAAGAAACAGTCCTTTGTTTATAATTCATATAATCAAGAAGTAAACAATAGACAAAGGAAAACTAACCAGAAGGACCCAGAAACTTGTGTGTTATTCTTCCAATTGTTCTTCCATTGCTTTTCTATCTATTCTTCTCCCTTTTGACTCCCCCAATCCAGGTTTCCAAAATTTCAACATCTGGAATTATCCTTATTTTGGTTTTTGTTTATTTCAATAACTCAGAAATGATACGCACAAAATTCTCTAGTGCTCACTAGTCAAATAAAATTACTAAAATGGAGTATTTCTAAAAGCAAAATAATTGCCAATGACAATTAAAGATCAACTTGTACCAGTGTTATTTAGCTTCACATCCTCTTAGGACTCAATGTTAACCTAATTGGTTATTTCCAATTACATAAATCAACAGCCCAAACCACACTCAAAAGGTAGGGCAGTTCCCATTTTTTAGGGAACTTCTAGTCTCTAGCAAGTCCAGTAAATATTAAAAGATCTCCTTGAAGTCCTTTTAAGGAGGTTAAAAGGGCAGGGGTTGAGAAGATTTCCAAGAAGCCATCAAGGGGTCCAAAAACAAATTGGATCCTAGAAACAAAGTTTATAGTTAAAATATGTTCATAGAAATCAAACATGAATTAGACTTTTTAGCAAGTCCACCAGGGCTATCAAAGACCCTATAGCTTATTCACAAAAATCCTACACCATATTAAGCAAACATGTCTGTTTTCTCTTTTTGCTATAGCAAACCCCAAACCACTCAACGGAGCCAACTGTGGCTTTTCATACTTCGCTCCCTTAGTGACTGGAACTACCAACCTCCTAGTTGGAGGCGGAGGGCCCTTTCCACTAAGCCATCCCTTCCGTCTGTCATTTTAAGATTAACATATATTTATTCCTTGTAGAAAAACTTTAGAGAAGGATATGTACAGACCCAAATTTCTCTTGAAATACCTACAGATTATACAGCATTAAAAGGCATTAGGGAGACAAATTCTCAAGGAAACAGCACAAGACACAGATCTACATTAAAGTGAGGCACCTTCTCCAATTACTCGGATAGTGCAATGAGATGTATCTTGAATAGACTTAATAGTGGAACCCTGCTTCCCAATCAAGCTTCCAGCCTGTGAGGCTGCCACAAGTAGTCTTGTAGTGACTGGCCTACCAGCGCCTGGTGGAGCACTAGCTGAATCAGTGTCTACATCAACAATCCGCTTGTGAACCTTCAAAAGACCATCCACAGCAGGCGGAATTGATAGGCTTGGCTCTTCTTTGGCAGATATTATCACCTATAGCAGAAAAGAATTATCAATCCACGGACAGCACAATATAAAAAAAGATATGCACTTATTCAACTTTTGCCAAAGCACAATTACTGTTCACGATATGTTTAGGTTCCAACCAGAATCAAAGTTGATTACACATAATGCAGCATCAATATACTGGTATAACAATCAGATTAAAAAAGCAAAAAACAATAGCTTCCAAGATAAACTGCTGCAATCAAGCAAGAAAAGAGAGTCTAATATGCCGGTTTTATTACTATTACTGTTAGCTCATTCTCCAACAACCAACCAAAAGAACCTACCAACAAAAATGGGGAGAAAAAAAAAGATTCCTTGTAGTGAAAACTTTAAAAAAGAGATTCCTTGTGGAAACTTAGACTACAATTTATAAGTAGTAGCTCTCAATCAACAGGCATTTTGCACCAAGTGTACTCACATCTATAAAGTAGCTCTAAATCAATTTATGATAAAAGGACTTGCAGAGTAAACTACAATTTGTAAGTAGCTCTAAGTCAACAGGCCTTTTGAAAGGACACAGGCATTTTGCACCAAGTGTATTCACGTTCATAAGCTAATAATGAGTCTGCAGCGTGCAGCCTTATAGATATGCCCGCATATTAACATGCCTTTTTAAGCCTTTTTAATTCCATATGAATTGTTAAATACAGATCCAACGTTTCATTTATTTCAAGACTATTTAGCTATGCATACCCACAGAAATATAGAAGCAAGTCCTTATCCTTCTGGTACAGTCCATTGAAAAAACACTGCTGCTATATTTTGCGCAACTTCTCATAAATTAAAAAGATGAATTCTACTCAACTCTTTTTACAAGCTTCATGTTCGATTATACCCCAGCATATAAACTTCAACTTTATGATTTTTCATATGTATAAATTATTTTGAATGTTCTTAATCTGGAAGTTATGTCCTGCAAATTGTTAGTTACGTTTGTTAACTTCCTCTTTATACAGTGAACACCTTCTGGCAAGACACCAACCAAGTTTTGAAGTTACCAGACATGGTGCAATGCTTCTTGAAACTGATATTGGATGAAAGCAATTCTCATGGATTGTCAGAAAAACTTTTCAGCACTTGTAATGCTCAATGCTGATGACTGCAGTCTGGATCTTGGTTCTTCTAGTACAAAGCGCACTTTCATTGAAATGTTTCCTTATAAGGCAAGAACCTGCACACACTCATGTTGGTTACTATGAAAAAGAAACTGTCTGGGATCATTTTGGTTGTGTTACTGGATTGTTTTTAGCCACACTTTGAAGAAGTTAATCATAGTTAGGGTTCAATTCATTGAATAATAAATTCTCTTCTGAAGTTAAAAGACGTTAAGTCATTATTATGGTTCAAGCAGCTGTATAGTATTCTTATTTCTACCATTTCCCCCTCACTTTATTTTCTGAGATAGTAGATTCTACTATCAACGTTGATGATTACAGCTTTCTTTTAACTGCTGCTTCTTTACATAGATTTCATGTATGATTGATCACTACTACAGTGCTGTTATCACCACTTCAGTTCGCTTGCAATAACATATCGACACAGGGTGGGGCTAAGGCGCTGAGCCTAAAGGGATTCCATGAACCTCTGTTCTTTTCTTTTCAGGTATATATTTGATGGGTGGGCGAGTTAGGCATCTTTACTTCATACAGCCTAATAATAAATGAGTCAAGTGAAAATATCCTTCATGCAGATTTCTACAACAAATAAACACCAATACCTAAAACCATGCCCATAAGCAAGCATTTTGTAAAAAAGAAGCTTCACCATTAACAAGCAGTTCTAAATTCTAATAGCTGTAAGAAAACTTGTAGATCAACCTTGGGCTATAGCATGACAACCACTGAATTGACTGGAAGTTGGCAAAACTAAAAAGAAAAATAATCATAATCCTACATGCATGAAGATGGGTGAAGCTCACACAAGGATGCCTATATTACCGTGTGCAAGCACATAAAAAGAGTTAACGAACAGTAAGAACAGAAATGGAGCATGTAGCTTTCTGCACCAAAACCATCACCCGTTATCTAGTTAAAATAATTTCACATCATTAGAAGCATAACATTATACAAAAACGTCCATAATTATGTAAATACTAAAAAGTGTAAATGACAATATCTATTCAGCAACTCACAGCTCTTTCAGTGGTCCCAGGAAGACCATCAAGAACCTTAATGCGAGCTTTTGTCTCCTCACAGGTCTTTTTAATATACTCTCCTCTGCGGCCAATGATGCCACCAACCTTCTGAGAAGGAACTAACATCCTGAAAACATTTTCTCCTGGCCAGCCAGGCCATCGTTTTTCTTCGCTGGATCCTGAATCAATTCGAGCAACTTGTACCTCTTCAGAAGGATGAGTCTCCTCAGGTGCATTATCCACAGCATGAATAGCATCTGAATCATGAATATTATCCATGTTATGCATGTCCTCTGTACCATGGACATTACCAGTGTCTTGCACATGATCTGCGTCGTTCACGTTATCTGTGGCGCGCACATGATCTGTGTCGTGCACGTGAACTGTGTCGTGCACGTGATCTGCGTCGTGCACATGATCTGCATCGTGCACGTGATCAGCCTCGTGTACATGATCAGAGACGTGCCCATTATCTGAGCCATTCAAATTATTGTTGAATTGAGCATCGTCCATATTATCCACGTTTTCTGTGCCATGCAAATTACCCATCTCAGGTTGCTCAAAATTTTCATCAGCCATTTTCTGGAAGAAAAAAACAAATAAAACATTTAGAAAAATACCCAAAGTACGCCAATTGATCGAATAAACTATTGAACCCTGATGGCCCCCAGCATTTGACCCGTACAGAAGCTGGGACATAACAGTTTTATCTTCGTGAAGTCAGTACCCTATGCTCACCCGGAAAAAAATGAGAGATGGAAGAAAAGGCACCCTTTCTAATATTCTTTCCATAATGATTTTCACGAAACTAGAAGATTAAAACTAGAAATCAGTGACAAGGTAAAAGATTAGGCGAAATTAAAGAACAGACCCTGTAGGCTCACAGAAAAGGATTGGGAATGACCAATAAATTGAACTCCATGCTGACATCACCAACCCCAAAGAATCGAACACACAAAATTCAACTTTTTTCTTTTTCTTTTTTTGATAATGTTAAAGTATTATTGATGAACAAAATCACTAAGAAAGTGCTACATAGGTTTACAACGAGTAGTGCAGAAGACTAAGCATGTCTAACACAGCATGCACCATCATTTACAATAGACTAACCGCACCAAAACTATAGCAAAAGAATAAACTTATGTTTAAATTTAAATAATTACTCCTTTTGCCTTCAAAGAACAGCCTTATCATCATCATTCCATAAATGCATCACTGACCCAAGAAAATCTCAAACACGCGCCTCGCCTGCTCAAGTAAAATCCCTAGATTGGATTTTATCAACAGGAAAAAAAAAGAGTAAAAACACCCAATAGCTACTGAAGTGCAAAGTCACAAAACCCAATAAAATCTAACATATGACACCTTATTTTTTTTATCAAATCATCCTCTATTACTAAGTCCAGAAGCCCCCAAGGCTTCGGTCCAACAGCAAAGGTATTACTGCGTCTCGCCACTTCACAAGTTGGAATCATAATGGTGAACTAAGTCTGGTATTTAAGTGGGGAAGAGTGAAGAGACAGGTACATTATCTACTGGAAACCATTGATTTCCAGTTACCAAAGAACTAAGCCCAGAAACTGCAAAAATACAAAACCCTAATACCTTGAGATACCCCACAAACAAGAAAATTGACACCAAAATTTTTAAACATTAAACTTACAAATTATGTACACGGAGAAAAATACGCGAGATTTGCAAAATGAAGACGGTTAGCATGACATACTTACAGAGACTGAAAGTTTGCGAGTTCAAAGAAGAGATTTGAGTGCGAAGAACTGTGTAGAAGAGCGGGAGAATTAAAGAGTTACCAAAAGTTATGGAGGAATGTGGGCACTAGGTTTTATAGAGGCAGCTATCATTTTTAGATAATTGCTATTTACTCCTTAGACTTATTGTATTCGTCATTTTGGACTTCCTAATAGGTGAACTAGTGAAGTTATTATGAATGTGATTTTTAACAAACATGTTCAGCACAATTTGTTAGCTGATCCTTTTTGTTTTTGTTTATTTTGGAAGAGATTGATAATAAGTTATCATAATGGATTAAGGGAGAAATTTAAATATTATTGGAATGAATTAAAGTGAAGCATACACATTTAATTTGTAATTAGAAAAATCTATTGGAATGATAGCGAGGACGTCACTCAGCGTATAGGGGCGGGGTGGATGAAATGGAGGCTAGCATCAGGAATCTTGTGTGACAAGAAAGTGTCACCGAAATTCAAGGGTAAGTTTTATAGAGTTGTGGTTAGACCGACCATGTTGTATAGGGCAGAGTGCTGGCTGGTTAAGAACTCCCATATTTAGAGGATGAAAATTGCGGAGATAAGGATGCTCAAGTGGATGTGCGGGCACACTAGGACAAATAGGATTAGGAATGAAGATATTAGGGCGAAGGTGGGGGTGGCCCCGGTGGATGAGAAGATGCGGGAAGCGAGGCTTAGATGGTTCGGGCACGTGCGGAGGAGAAGCCTTGATGCCCCGGTGAGGAGATGTGAGCGGCTGGCGGTGGTTGGCTCGAGTAGAGGTTGAGGGCGGCCTAAGAAGTATTGGGGAGAGGTGATTAGGCAGGACATGGCAAGAATGCGGATTACCGAGGACATGGCCCTTGATAGGAAGGTCTGGAGGTCAAGCATCAGGGTTGTAGGATAGGGGGTACTAGAGCTTTTTTTACTTCATTCACGAGGTGAGGCGGGGTTGGGTAGGATTTACCATAGATGGCTTGCGTATTTTATTGAGCTCCGGTAGTTTCTGGTTAATATTATTGCATGTCATTTATTTTATGATTTTCATGTTTAGGCTACTATTTCTGCGATTTCTGCTGGAGTTACTAATGAGTTGTCTTTTTCTTTTCTTTTCTTTTCTTGTTTTTACTTTCCTGTGCCGAGGGTCGATTGGAAACAGTCTCTATGCCCTATCGGGGTAGGGGTAAGGTCTGCGTACGCATTACCCTCCCCAAACCCCACTTTGTGGAACTTTACTGGGTAGTTGTTGTTGTTGTATTAAGATAGCTTTATTTGGTAAAACAACCAAGAAGTGCCAGATGAATTTATCGTGTTATTTGATTCATATATTTTAGTGCTTAACCATGAATTATATAGTGTTATTACGGAGTATTTTGCAATCGTACCCTATATTTGTACCACCTTTTAACATGTACCCCATTTTTAAAAATTATTGAATTGTTAGTCACCTAACAAAAAATACATAATAGCATGACAATTATATCCATGACAAAAAGATATAAAACCTGCATAAGTCATTGATCGCGTGATCTGCAACCTCATTCGTGAAAGATCTCATCCATCACTCCAGCCCTCGTCAATGATCTCCTTCAACCCTCGTCAAAAATCTCCTCTCCTCTCAAATTTTTCATCTCAACAACTTTATAAAAAAAAACAGAAACTTGAACTAGATTCATCTTCAAATTTTGCATTTGTTTCTACAACTGATTGAGCTTCATGATATATGTTTCTACAATTATTTTCATAATTCGTCTTGCTTTTTAAGTGTTAAACTTAAGAAATAAAATCTGAATTCGGTACCATAGAATCTTTTAATAATTTTATGCTACTTACAGTCATTTACAAATGACACTTACTTGACTTCATTAATAGATCTTCAAAAACTTTTGAAATCTTCAAATTTAGAACATTAAAATTGTCAAAACATTCAAAAAAGTATTTCTAGAAAACTTCAACCTAAATATTATGAAGCTTCAATGATATATAAGCTAAAACTTCATGTTGATATAGCATGAAATTGTTTCACGTTGATATAGGCTCATAGTAACCTTCACATTATATGAGTAGTATTTTTCAGAAAACTTCAGCCTAAAAATTCTGAAGCTTCAATGATATATAAGTTAAAACTTCATGTTGATATTGCATAAAGTTGTTTCGCGTTGATATGGGCTCAAGGTAACCTTCAGACTACACGAGTAGTGTTTCTTCAGAAAACTTCAGCCTATAATTTTTGAAGTTTCAAGGATATATAAGCTAAAATTTCATGGCGATATAGCGTGAAGTTGTTTCACGTTGATATAGGTTTATAGGAAACTTCTTCCTAAATGTTAGTGTTTTCCAAGAAAACTTCAGCATAAAAAGGTTTGAAGCTGCAAAGATATAGAAAGAGAACTTCACACATATATACAAATAACCTTAGACTATGGAATTTTTAAAAAAAAAAATGGTAGTGTTTTCTAGAAAACTTCAGCCTAAAAAGTCTTAAGCTTCAAAGATATATAACGTAAACTTCATGTTGATATTGCATGAAGTTGTTCTAGTCTGAAATAGGCCGAGAGAAAACTTCAAACAAAATGATTAGTATTTTCTTGAAAACTTCAGCTTGAAAAGTCTGAAGCTTCAAATACATATGACTTAAACTTCATGCTAAAATTTCAGGAAACTTCAGTTTTTTTATTCATTCACTAATTCATTAACTGCGGGATAAGTTCGATTTGCCTTGTTGTTACTTTGAATGGGAGATGGACTTTAAATTACAAATATTTGGATCATGATACAAAACTTGTTCTGGTTAATAAACATGTATTATTCAACACTTTCCTGAAGAAAATTATTGAAGTCACAGATTTTGATGCAAACAAATATAAACTAAAAGTATGATTTGACATCAAACTAATGACAAGCAAAGGGATGTTTGTAACTTCATATGACAAACTCAGAACATGTATACATTTGCTGACATCTGATTCACCTTTCAAGAATTGCAATTTCGTCGTCGAAGAAATACAACTACTTTCTGACAGTATAGTTGCTTTGCAACCTGGAACATTCAAAGGATCTCTTGCCCTTACAGTAGATTCAGAACAACTTTCCAAGTATCAACATGAAGTAGAACACCCAATAATGAAAGTAGACAACGAGTTACATCCTTCTAACATTACATCTTATTCAGAATCTGGAACGCTGCAAGGATTACCTGCCACTACAATTAATTCATATCAGTTTGGTGAGGGCCAAGAGTAAGAAGGACAACCAACACACCATCCATCAAAGTTTTATCTCCTGCAATGAATAGCAACAACCAAGATCAAGAACATACAGAGACTATACTAATAACAACAGGTATAATTGAAGAAATTGGTGAAACTTCTGCTAATTCTAAGAAATCAAGAAAAAGGGTGAGGAGAAAGCTCAAAGAATATCCACCATGTAAAATACTTAGGCACGATGCATTGCATGAAGAAATAAAAGTATGATCATTTTTTTTAGAATAAGGAGCATGACTAATTTTTTCTGCAAGTTGGAGATCAACCAAAAAGTTGAATTCACTATTGTTAGATCATGCTCAATGAGACACGAGTTGAAATTCATCATGGAGATATGTGATAGGAATGTGAGTGCTACCATAATAGAAGATTCCATACTTTTCGGGGTAATAAAATTTCAAAACAATCATGAATGCTCAGTTGATGCAAGAAAATCTTATTAGAAGCATGATACATCAAAGTTTGTAAGTGAGCAAATTTTAGAACATGTTCGGGATAAAAATATTGAGTTACACTAGCATTTGTAGAAAATGAAATGAAAGAAAATTAGAATTGACATTGGATATCACAAAGCATGTCGCGCTATTCAAAAAGTTGTTGCTTGTATAAGAGGAACACTAGAAGAGAATTATCAAATTCTTCTTCATACCTACACATAATGGTGCATAGAAACCGGGAGACATACATTAGTATAAAAATAGATCACCACAGTAAGCAAAAATAATAACCATCATTATTAAGTTGACTGTTCCTATTTGAAACTTCACACATTGTGATTGGTTTTTTGTGTTTTACTTGTATAAGTTTGTTTACATGTTCTTTACTCCTTTAACGTCAAGAGCTGGTTGGCATTGTTGTAGACCCGTGATTACAGTAGATGCAATATTTTTAAAGTCAAAATATCGCAGGGTTTTATTTGTTGATGCATCAAAGGATGCAAACGACCAAATCTTTCCTATATCTTTTGGTATAGCATATTCATAAAATAATGACGCATTCATTTGGTTCTTTTATGAAATGCAAAAAACAAATAAAATCAGACGTAAACTGTTTTTTTTCCAGATAAAAACCAATTGATCGGACATGGGATTAGACAAATTTATCCCGAAACACACTATGGTATCTGCATCTATCATTTTGAGAAGAATCTAAAGCAATTGCATGCAAAAAGTATGGTTATAAATATTTTCAAAGAACTGCAAGATCATACAAACGCGAAGATCTTAATCAGTTAATGTCCAGATCAAAAGTGTTGACAAGAAAACATACAATTACATAATGGAAGAGCCACCAGAGAGATGGGCTCGATCGTGGTTTTCACGACGATGTTATGATATGCTGACACCAAACATGGTATAATCAATAAATTCAATATTACTAAAAGCAAGAGATATTCCCGTTTTAAGAATATTAGATTTCATCCAAGAAAAATTGTAACAGTTTTACAAACGGAGAAAAACAACACAAGAAACTTTTCACAAAATATCAATATGCGTAGAAGAAGAGTTTAATAAGAAGATAGACTTAACTTGCAAAATATTTGCGAATATATTTATTAGCTTCAACCTTTTCGATTTGAAGTAATTAACTAGCGCATAAAAACTTCGTCCTTTTATGTCTAAAGTCATTGACTGCCTACTTATAGAAAAAATATGTCTGAAGTTTTTCATACTATAATTTACTTAACTACAACATGTTTTGTCTGAAGTAATTAGCTAATGTATAAACACTTCAGCTTTTTATGTCTGAAGTCATTCACTGCTTATAGAAAAAAGCATCGTACTTTTTCGTTTTGAATCTGTAATACACTAATACAATTTTTTTACTTTTTTATTCATTCCTGGGTGTTCAACCTTGATTCAATGTTGTTTAGAATAAATAATTAGGGAATGAAATTCATTGTGGACTTAAAGAAGAGAACTTGTGACTGTTTGGAATTTTAACTTGATGATGAGTTTGTTGGGATTTTAAGTAATTAATGATATATTAATGCTTAAAATGGGTGAATGGGAAAT
>ML283315.1:23854-53739 GCA_005239495.1 Nicotiana undulata | reverse complement strand
GGAGCCAAAAGAGTCGCGGGCACTTCAATCGAGATGGAAGAAGGAGAAACTGAAGAAATAATAGGAATTGGAGAATAAACAACAGCAGCATCTTGGGGAGCAGAGATAGCAGCAAAATGCAGGTAAATGGTAGCCAAAGGAACATCGTCAGGATCCATCTCGAGCCCTTCCTGAAATAAACGCTCAGCAGAGTCCCGAGATGGAGATGGAGATTGAGATTGATCTTGAGAAGAAGAAGACCTGATGGCCAACACGGAAGAAGAGGCGCGGGAGTAGACTCTTTGTCCAAAATTACCCGCCTTCTTCTCATCCGGTGCACTAAAGTACCCTCTTCTTCACCCTCATCTTCCCCTTCAGAACGGGAATCCAGGGCTTTCCTCTTCGAAGCACTCGTCAAAATATTCTGAGCTTGGGACAATAAAATCCTTGGAAGTGAGGAAAATACCCCACGAGTAGTAAACCCCATCAGAAAGAGGAAAAGAGTTAATAAAAAAAAAGAACTCAAGCAAAGAAAAAAATTATGCTTACCATGGGTCTTAACAATCCACTTGTACTTTGCCGAAAAGTACTTCCAAGATCTTTCCTCGGCAGGAGCAGCAGTTAACATTCTTTCTACCCAACTACGGATGTCGGAGACATTCTCGACAACATTCATAGTTGCTGTAAATTAAAGGGAAACCAATACGGTGTCATGAAACATCAAACAAATTTCATTACAAATGAATCAGGTACGAATTAAAATACTTACGTGCACGGTTCCACTTCTCGGGGAAGGGAAGATTATTTTCACCCACTAAAACAGCAGTGGGAACAGCCACGTACCTAAGGTACCAACCTCTGTCTTTATCATCATCAGGGGTTACTAACACCCTCTTACTCCGGGCAACTAAAGTAAAAACCTCTGACGGAATAAAGCAGGATAATACAAATGCAGCAGATGAGGAAGGGTAAAAGGAACGGACCTTTGAAGCCAAGACTCTCAAACAGGAGACAACATGCCATACTAGGTGACCAACTTGTCCTAAATAAATATTTAAAAAGCGACAAAACTCTATAATCACATGATCGACAGGAGGTTGAAATCCTAACGTAAAAGGATAAGTGAAAACATAAGAAAAACCAGCTTTAAAGGATGTAATCCTTTGAATACTACTTGGCACAAGAACAGGAACATTAGACTCCCAAAAACATTCCCTACGAACAATGGGAATGTGACCCACAGTAATGATAGTGGCATATTTCTCAATACTATCCAGAGAAAGAGATTGTTCAGTAATAGGAGAATTTACTTCTGGAAAAGTTATCTCAGAAGGGATGATTTCGTCAACTCTAGGTTCATGAAAATCATCCCTACTCCTAGAAACAGATTGAGAAGATCTACCTCTCGGGGAAAACAACGCCCTAGCAGGGGAAGAAGAAGAAGAACCTCTAGAAAAAGTACGTCCAAGGCTCCTTAGTCGGCCACCTCTTCGACTCCTCGTCGGAGCAGAAGAAGAAGCTAGAGCCTCAACATCAATAACCTTTTCAGAATGGCCTGATGAAGACATATTTATAAAGTCTAAAGAAGAAATTCTTTCACAAAGAGAAAATTGAGATGCAGAAGTTTTCTTTTTTCGTGCTAAGGGAGAAAGGAAGAAGACTATTTATACTTAATGGCAACCGTCAAAGATTGAAAAAGTAATTATGGAAGGTCATAATCAAAAGTGTCACTTTGGGACTGATGCAGCCGCAAAAAAGCCCTAAAAGGCGCTGAGTCATTTCAGAACCAATCAGAAATGAACACGTGAAAGAAGCATTAAATGGAAGTACTGTGCAAAGCATGCGTCAATAAAAGAATACAAAGTTTCGAGATAAAGCGGTGGCAAAATATTCCCGCCATAAATGAACATCCACTTACCAAGTATTATACGCTCAATACACGGCAAGTGGGGGGACTATATGTATTGGTAAAAAATATAGTCTTACACGTGTACAGATTTTAGATGACTCAGCTAGCCAGGTGGATCAATCAAAATATCACACGCGGATGCGAGATAAAGAGGGACGGGCAATGCAAGGCATTAGCCACGGAAAAGATCACTAAAGAAAAAAGGCATGGTCACAGCGAATCCGGACACAATAACAGGCCGATTCAAAGATCAGCAATCAATGCCTCGTACGTTACACAAATTCTTAAAATAACAGATACTAGTCATTTTTATAACGCCTCATAAATGTCATAATTAAGCATTAAATAGGCTTTATGACAGTAATACAAACGTAGTACTAGGAAAACACTCATATAAAAGGAATGTCAATGTAACAAACAGGGGATCGGATTTCGAGCAATATAAGTTACTGTTTCTTTTTTATTCTCTACGATTGCTTTTTATTCTTTGTTTGATTGATCCGATTATCAGTAACCCGAGTTTTTCCTGAAATTAAGCTTTAGTCAAAAAGGTTCATTTTTGGTTAAACAGGAACAACAACCAGAACTGGGGGAATCAAGGAAACAACAATAGCAATTGGGGAGGTAATATAACCAAAGTGGTTGGGGTAACAATAGTCAAGACAACCTGGGGCCGGGCTTTCAAAGGCCCCCGATGTATCAACAACCCAACAATCCTCCCATGTATCAATCACAAGGGAAAAGTTCTTCAAATAATGAGATAGGGAGAATTGAGAATATGTTTAAACAGATGATGGAACAGAATGCTGATTCCGATGCTCAAATTTCCTCCCACACTACTTCCATCCGCAACCTAGAAATCCAAATGGGACAAATCTCGCAAGCATTGAACACTCTCCCTAAGGGAGATCTACCAAGTGACACGGTAGTAAACCCGAAGGGCGGGAACAATACCGGCCATATCATGGTGTGACCACTAGGAGCGGTAGAGGTGGTGAATCAAGTATCTCCAATCAAAAGAAAATTGTGAATAAAGATGTTGTGTTGCAAAGTGATGATGATCCAATAGTTGGTGAGCAAGTGCGTGAAGATAATTTGAATGAGGAAGTGAGGGTTGATATTCATGACAATGAGGAGGAGACTCAAAATGGCGTGAACCCGTCTAGGGAACACGTGATAGACATACCGAAAACGGTAGTGCCAAAAACCAAGGCTCCTTTGCCAAGGCCTCCTCCGCCTTATCCTCAAAGACTTGCAAAACAAAAGAATGAAAATCAATTTAAGAAGTTTATTGAGATGATGAAAAGCTTTTCAATCAATGTACCCTTGGTGGAAGCAAGCAAATGCCAGGATACGCCAAGTTTAAGAAAGACTTGGTGACTAAAAAGAGATCTATGGATTGCGAGACCATCAAAATGACTCATCAAGTTAGTGCAATTGTGCACTCGATGGCTCCAAATCTTGAAGATCCCGACGCATTTATCATTCCTTGTACCATTGGGAGTGCGAATTTTGCAAAGGCCTTGTGTGATTTGGGAGCAAGTATAAATTTGATGCCTTACTCCGTATTCAAGACTTTGGGTATTGGTCAACCGAGGGAGACTTCAATCAAATGGCGGATAGAAAAATAAAGTGGCATCATGGTATTATTGATGATTTTCTTGGTCGACAAGTTTATTTTGCCCGCTGACTTTGTGATTCTCGACTGCGAAGTCGACTATGGGGTGCCTATAATCTTGGGAAGGACTTTCCTAGAAACAAGGGAGGATTTGCTTGATGTGGAAGCAGGGGATGAAAATTGTATTCCACGTGTGCAAATCGATGAGGCAGCCAAATAGTAATGAAGTTTGCTCTTTTGTGGACCTCGTGACGGAGGTGATAGTTGATGATACAAGTGCAATGATAAAATGTGGAAGATCCTATGGAAGTTGTATTGTTGAACCACGAAGATGATGAAAGGGATGTTTTGACTGAATGTGTAAATGCATTGCAAGGAATGGGATCCTATTCATATGGGGGTAAACTTTCCTTGGACTTGGAAAACCAGAAGACTCCACCGACAAAACCCTCGATCGAGGAGCCACCAACATTGGAGTTGAAGCCACTACCCTCTCACCTCAGGTATGAATTCTTAGGCCCATCTTCTATATTACCTGTTATTCTTTCTGCTTTCTTAACCAAAGTGTAGGTAAACTCCACTCTTGAGGTGCTTCAAAGGAGAAAAAAGGCAATTGGATGGACCTTAGCTGACATTTGGGGTATAAGCCTTGCCTTTTGCATGCATAAAATTATACTTTAGGATGATACAAAATCGTTTGTGGAACATCAACGGAGGTTGAACGAGGCTATGCAAGAGGTCGTCAAGAAGGAAATCATCAAATGTCTTGATGTTGGGGTGGTATATCCTATTTTGGATAGTACATGGACTTCACTGGTGTAGTGTGTGCCTAAAAAGGGGGGTATGACCATTGTGACAAATGATAAAAATGAGTTGATCCCTACTAGGACCGTGACTGGATGACGGGTATGCATGGACTACCTAAAGTTTAACAAAGTGACCAAAAAAGATCATTTTCCCTTGCCCTTTCTTGATCAGATGTTAGACAGACTTGCCGGGAGGGCCTACTATTGTTTCTTGGATGGGCACTCGGGTTACAAATAGATTCTCATAGCTCCGGAAGATCAAGAAAAAATGACTTTCACATGCCCGTATGGAACATTTGCATTCTCACGGATGCCGTTCGGATTGTGTAATGCACCTGCTACTTTTTAGCGGTGCATGATGGCTATATTTACGGACATGGTGGATGAATTCATTGAAGTCTTTATGGATTATTTTAGTGTGGTTGGAGACTCATTTGAATAATGCTTGCATAATCTTGACAAAGTTCTAGCACGATGTGAAGAGACAAATCTTGTGCTTAATTGGGAAAAATTCACTTTATGGTCGAGGAGGGCATTTTCCTCGGCTATAAGATCTCGAAGAATGAAATATAAGCGGACAAGGCTAAAATATAAGTGATTTCAAAGCTACCTCCCCCAACTTCCTTCAAGGGAGTTAAAAGTTCTCTTGGGCATGTGTGGTTCTACCGAAGGTTCATCAAAGACTTCTCCAAAGTGGTGAACCCCTTGTGCAAGCTACTAGAGAAGGATGCAAAATTTGATTTCAATGAAGAGTGCATGAAGTCTTTTGAGCTCTTGAAGTATAAATTGACAACCACTCCAATCATTACTACACCAAATTGGAGCTCTCCCTTTGAGCTTATGTGCGACGCAAGTGTGTTGCGGTAGGAGCGGTCTTGGGGCAAAGGGTGAACAAGATATTTTACCTGGTCTACTATGCAAGCAAAATGATGAATGATGCCCAGGTTAATTATACAGTGACGGAAAAAGAGTTTCTAGCAATTGTGTTTGCCATGGAGAAATTCAGGCATTATCTCATGGGTACCAAAGTGATTGTTCACACTAATCACGCGGCGTTACGGTATTTGATGACAAAAAGGACTCAAAAGTTAGATTGATGAGATGGGTTTTGTTGCTTCAAGAATTTGACCTCGAGATCATTGATAGGAAAGGAAATGAAAATCAGGTTGCGGATAATTTGTCCCGTCTAGAAGAGGAAGGGAGGCCCAAAGATGGTATTGAAATTAATGATGCTTTCCTGGATGAGCAACTCTTCTCGGTTTCTTTGAATGATATGACTTGGTTCGCGGATGTTGCCAATTTCATTGTTACCGGCATTGTCCCGTGTGAGCTCTCTTCTAACCAAAGGAAGAAACTCAAACGGTACAGTTCGGAATATTATTGGGATGAGCCCTACTTGTTCAAGATTTGAAATGATGGAGTGATTTGTAGGTGTGTCCCAGAGGAGGAAAAAGGGAGCACACTTGATGCTTGTCATTCCTCTCCCTACGGTGGTAATCACGGTGGGGCGAGGACTACTTCCAAGGTTCTTAGTTGTGGTTTTTATTGGCCGGCCTTTCATATAGATGCAAGTGAGAGTTTCAAGAGATGTGATGAATGTCAGAGAGCTAGGGGAATATCAAAGAAGGATGAAATTCCTCTCACCACTATCCTGGAAGTTGACATTTTTGACGTGTGGGGCATAGACTTCATGGGGCCTTTCCTGAGTTCGTGTGGCAATACTTACATTGTGGTGGCGGTTGATTATGTTTTCAAGTGGGTCGAAGTCGTGGCTTTTCCCAACAACGAAGCCTGGAGTGTAGTGGCGTTCCTCAAGAAGAACATTTTCACACGGTTTGGTACTCCTCGGGCAATTATCAATGATTGGAGGTCTCATTTCTGCAATAGGGCATTTGACACTTCGCTGGCAAAATATGGTGTCAATCACAAGGTTTCTACTCCTTATAAACCCCATGCTAGTGGACTAGTGGAGGTTTCAAATAGGGAAATCAAAAGCATCTAGTCAAAAACTATGAATACCAATAGAACGGATTGGTCACGGAAGCTAGATGATGCGTTGTGGGCTTATAGGAATGCATTTAAGACTCCAATCGGTATGTCTCCGTACTGGTTGGTGTTTGGTAAAGCATGTCATTTGACGGCTGAGCTAGAACATAAAGCCATGTTGGCCTTGAAGAGGTTAAATCTTGAGTGGGATGTGAATCTCCGGGTGGAACAACTCAATGGGCTAGATGAATTCCGGTTTCATGCCTATTCAAGCTCATCATTGTACAAGGAGAAGATGAAATACTTGCACGACAAATATGCCCGAAATAATGAATTTAAGGAGGGTGATTTGGTCCTTCTCTTCAACTCCCGGTTACGTTTGTTTCTTGGGAAGCTTAAGTCCAAATGGAGTGGCCCCTTTGAGGTAGTGCATGTAACACCTTTTGGTGCTCTTGACTTGAAGAACAAAAATGGTGAAATCTTCCTGGTTAATTGGCATTGTGTGAAGCATTGCTTGGGAAAGTTTGATGACAGCCACGTGGTGGCCTTGATAAAATTTCGATGATGATGGTAACCTGCGTCGTGCCGCGATGTTAAATCAGGTGCTTCTTGGGAGGCAACCCAAGTGATTTTTCTTTCTTTTTCATTTTTCTTCGTAGATTAGGCTCTTTCGAACTAACTGGTTGTGAGATTTATGTAGGAATTGTTGATGTAGTGCAAACTAATACTGGAAAGAGTTGTCTAAGTGTGTCATTGGACCGCTGACCGCGATCAACGGAAGCTCTTTTGCGAGGGCATGATTTTTAGCGAATACGGACTTAAAAAGTCCAAAATGTAACCTCTCTGAAGTTTCATCCGCGTCCGCGATCAAATAAACGCGGTCAGCGAACCTTGTTCCGCGTCCGCGCCAGCTTTTCCTCTCTTAGCGGTGATATCGCAGCAAAAACACTTCAAAAGGTTAAAGAGCGCGGACCGTGGTGAAATTCTGCAGTCGCGCCAGGTAAGTCGGTAGGGTCCTTAGGGCTTTAGTATAAATAGGAGGGCCCTCCTTCTTTTACACTTTTCAGACCCTCACTTATCAAACCCCTTTGCACTGTTCATATGCCTCTTGTTGCCTATAGAATTCATCTCATTTAGCAAGACTAATTTCTACGACAAATTAAACAACTGGTATGCTCATTTTCGTTGTCTTAATCGTAGTTCTTGTTTTCTTTTTTCTTTCTAGATAGTTTCAATTTTAGATAGTTAGGGTTAATACAAGACAAGAATCAAAAGTAGGCTTAATTGAAGTTAAAATTGGTTGGGTAATTGTTTTTGATGCCTAATGGGGGTTGGGGTGTTTCACTTTGCTTTTTAATTTCCTTAATTCTATGCTAAGTGTAAAGCCTAGCTCATGAACCCTTTCTTCAGTACCCATTGTTTTTGAATTCCGCGGTCAGCATTCATAAGTGTTACTGAGTAAAAATATGGGTTTCATATTCGTGGCCGCGCTGATATTTACGCGATCAGCGGCTTGCTTTACGCGGCCGCACTTTTTTTTTTTCGGACCGCGGAGTTAAAGTTCAGAGAAGTGATAAGTTGGGTCCGCGGCCGCGTTCGTTTTCACGCAGACAATGGTGAAGCTTTCGCGATTGCACCCAATATTACGTTGCCAGAGGTGATCCATCTTCAGATACTGGGTAGTCTGAACCCCAGCCTCTCGCGGCCGCGGCTCTTTCTTCGCGGACAACGGTGGCCAATCCACGATTGTGTTGCGTTTTCCGTTGACAGCGGTCCACTATGCTTTGACATTGTAATCATTTATCTGCTTTCATTGATACTTGATTGAATACCAATACTAATAATATTTCATTGATTGTGTATGCAGACAATGGTTAGATCTCGAGGTAGAATAGATAAACAACCAGGGAGGGGAGAGTCCTCCCGGGGCCGGGGGA
This sequence comes from Nicotiana undulata, assembly GCA_005239495.1. Lineage (NCBI taxonomy): Eukaryota > Viridiplantae > Streptophyta > Magnoliopsida > Solanales > Solanaceae > Nicotiana > Nicotiana undulata. Next base: position 45,504 of record ML283315.1, on the reverse strand, counting down.
GAGGAAAATAGACAGATGCACCCCTAGCCCCCAGAAGGATCATAGGGAATAAAGAGACCCTCCGGAGGCCCACTCCTGACACTTCGGAGACCAGTGAGTATGTTCCCTCCCATGACAGTTCTGAGGGAGAAGCAGCCCAGACTAAGCAAGAGGCTCAATCCCAGCAACGTCGCCTCATAAATGAATCCACCTCATTTTCTGAATCTTCTGATGGCTCGGGAAATAGTGAGACCCCACCACCTCCTGCCCCAAGTGTTGCAACTCCAGCATCCACACCAGCCCTAGTAAATATTGATAGTGATGATGATTTCCCAGACGACGTGAGAGGTGGTGACACCCAAGCAGGGGGTTAGTGAGATTAAGGAACCTTGTGGTATGGCAAGCCCATTTGTTGAGTGAAAAAACCTACCATAATTTTTGGGAGTGGTGGCCTCAAAGGTCACTTACACTTGAGAGGGTCTTTATTGAGCGAGATTCTACCTCACAACCCTAATGTCAAGAGGCAATTCAACGAGAGAGTGGGGTGGAAGTTCTTCACCAGCAACTTACCGGAGGCCAATGAGTATTTGGTCAAAGAATTCTATGCAAATGTCGCCCACATAAAAAGGGGCACCTGTTTGACCTAGGCCCGGAACAAGAGGATTTTGTTTGATGGCAAAGCTTTAAATGACTATGTTGGGTTCAATGAAGAGGATGAGTCCCTTTATCTGGAGAAGGTGTCTATGGATGAGTTAGCCCGCTCGTGGCTTGCATCGGTGATAGCTATCCTGGTACTACCCCAGCTTGGCTGACACCTGGGGTCCTGATCTACAGGAACACTCTAAGATTCAAAGCAAAGGGGTGGTCTACTTTTATACAGCAGGATAGACCCTACTACTCATGACAGTGACATGTCGGTCTCCCGTGCTATTATTGTGGGGGCTATTATGGAGGGGTTCCCGATCAATGTGGGAAATATTATGGCCAGGGTGATTACCAAAGCTATTGTCAAGGATGAGAGATCATATCCCTTCCCAAACTTCCTCACCATGTTCCTAGAGGACACACCAAAGTGAAGTCGAAGAGGCCATTCTCCTAGTACAACCTTCAGGGTCCGGACAACCTCAAGTCAAAGGCAAAATTCACCACCTCCACTGGTCAGTCTGAGAAGCTAGGGGTAGTGGACACTGGGGCCGAGCCTTCCACTGTTGAGGGGCCATCTGCTGCCACGCCACATCCACCATCCGGGCCATCTACTTTGGTTCTTCCATCAGTGCCTTCTTCATCAGCTTACCCTCAGACTCCACTCAGGGTGAATCAGACTTTGGTCGGCATCAACAACTGGCTACAGGTAGCTACTTCAAAGCTAACTGCCTTGTCCAGTGTTATAGCAGCTCAAGCAGCTCCATCACAGCTCCAGATGCCTCCATCAATGCAGGAAACATTGAAGAGTCTCCTTAACAACCAGAAGAAGATTCTGGATTCTATGGGAACCCATGAGAAGGCAATCAAAGCCCTGGGTAAACAGGTAACGAAGGTGAAGAAGGTCCAAGAAGAGTTGAAGAAGGAGGTGGCCAAGCTCACTACTGCCGGCGACATTCCTTTGGATCTCCTCATAGGAGAGCCTGCCCCTGCAGCTCAGACAGTGCAGCTATCATAGATGCCAGAGCAGGAGGCCATCAGAGAGCCGGTGAGAAGGGTGGTGATCCCCCAGACAGAGGGTTTGGAGATTCAGCTGGAGGACCCCGAGGGAGGTGATGACTCAGGCCAGCCATAGGACCCCGTCGGTGACCTCATGCAGACAGATGCCTCATAAGGAGTTTTCTATACTCTCTATCCCTCCCCTATTCTATTTTTGCTTATTGCATTGAGGACGATGCTAATTTTTATTTGGGGGTGGCCTTATTTTGATGTGATGATTTTGGTGATTGGCCTGTAATAACTTTGATACTTTTTCTCTTTATCTTCTACTTATCGTACTTTCATTTTCGTACTTTTCACTTTTGGTATGTATATAAAAATTACCATTTCATGTATATATTCATCCTCATTTTGTGTATATTCATTTCAATCCCCTATTGTACATATTCATTTTACTTTCTGTACTTTTACTTTATAACTTCTTTTGTAATTTTCCTTAATAGCTTAGCTTCTTAGTTCCTTTATTAGCTTCTTTCTGAAATTCGTAGCTTCTTTTTACATTTTTCTAGTAATCAATAAACCCTTGGTTTTCTTAATGCCACGGTTCTTTCCAAAGGTGGAATTTATGTGAATCGGGTGGCTCTTCCCAACGATGGATGGCGTGAAAACCTTCTTAAGGGATTGGGTCTGTTTTTCTTTTTGTTTTGATATATGGTAGTAATGAATAAAAGTGACTCAAGTAAGCTTCACTTGGCACTATAACATTTACCTTCTATCTCATGGTTAGAGACAAGTTGTTGACGAGACTAGCTCTAGTTGTAACCCTTAGAATATTGAGTTGACTAAAACTATCATAGAGTGGTTTCTGAGGCCATATGTGAGTTTCAATCGTAGCTAGGGTTGTTGTGGGCCCTCGACTCTATTCTTTTTAACAATCCAGTGGCTTGAGAGGTGAGGCTTTGAATTGTGAGTCCAAGTGTCGTGCCAACAAGTCTAGAACTTGCCCCAAATGTTTTGCTAGTCGAAATTCTAAGAGTAGCTCGACTTGAGAAGTGATTATAGGCTCTTTTAGGTCCTATTTGAATTTGAAAACTTCCACATCCTACCATTATAATATCCTTAGTCGACCCCCTTTGAGCCTAAGCCTTTTTCATTCAATAACCGCATTACAAGTCTTCATCCGTTCTATAATGACCCTCTCTTGGCACCCAATCTTTCTTTAGCATTCATGATGAAAAATAGTCAAAAATATATTTGGTGGAGAGACAAGGAAATTCAAAGTGATGAAAGGTTCAAAGAACAAAAAGAATTGATGAAAAGGAAAGGCAAAGAAAAGGATGAAAAGCCAAAAAGAAACATGTCAAAAGAAAAGTAAAGGTTGAAGAGATTTAAGAAAACAATGTTGAAAGGCTTGGAATGATGAGAGGGATAAAAATGAGTGTCACATAGAAGAAAAGAGTGACAATATGTATCTCTAGTTCCCCCATGGAAGAAGAAAATGACTCAAAGAATCAAGAAAGCATTAGCCGAATTGTGAAAATGGAGTGCTTAAGGAAAGATGATACCAGCATAGTTCATTATGTCCAACCTTGATCCAAACAGCCTTCATTACATCCCAGTGAAGCCCTATAGTATTTCAAGTTGAGTGAGCTTACATTAGTGGTGATTTACATGAGGGGAAAGTCTATGGTACTTAGAGACGAACTTGTGGCATTCTTTTGAGAGTGATGAGCACACTTCTTGACAATCCCGGTTTTGAGTGTGCATTCTATAAGGTGAGATGAGCTCATGGAGAGTAGTGGAGAAGGATATTGGGATCCACAGTGACCTACGTGAGAGAGCGAATCTCTTTAATGAATTGAGTCAACTCTTGAAGCTTTTGTGTCACATTAGACCTATGGAACTCAGACAGTCATTGCATAATGTTGTCAATAATGCATTTATGTTGAGGGTAATTGTTAGTTCCAATTGAAGTTTGATGAAGTTAACTTAGGACAACTGAAATTCTACTTTATTTTTCTTGTGGAGGTGGGAATTACCTTGTTTGCTTGAGGACAAGCAAAAGCTTAAGTTTGGAGGAGTTGATAACTAGGAATTTAGCCTACTATTTTCTCTATTTTGCTTAGGTTTTGGAACAAAAATGCGTTAAGGTATTCCCGAAAACTAACTAAAGGTGCTTACTTGTAGGTTTTGGTCAAAATAAGGCAAAGAAGCCAAAACAAGCTCACAAAGGAGCCAAACTTGCACATGCCATAGGAATGGAACTGGAGCGCTGCCAGCGCTATTATCATGTGGCCATGTAAGATCCTTCGCTGAGGCGGTAACAAAAGTGCTGCTGCAAAAATAAAGTTCAGAGAGATGGAATTAGGCTCATTGTTGACCGCTGACCGCATTACAAAAGCGCGGCTGCGAAACCATTGGCGCGACCGCGAGTGAAATTGCGCTGAGAGCAAAAGATAAAGAATCAGAGACCTTGCATTCTTGGCCAAGCAAAGAATGTGGTCCGCGTCAATATTACGCGGCCCCTCACCTAGCGCTGAGGCGGTTGATATTCCGCAGGGAGCGAGACTAGGGGTTTAGAGAGTTGCAAGTGAAGTAAAATTTCAAGACGCGACCAACGAACATTTTACGCGGCCACGATTGATGCCAACACGGACGCGACTGTATGCTCGTGGTCCGCGAAACTAATTCCAGTCCAGGTTCAAATGAAGAAAAATGTGGACCGTACTCATTATTGCACGGCCGCGGAAATCCATGCGCTAAGGCGCCCAGTATTTCGTGGACAGCGGAACATACATAGGGGTATTGTTTTCCAGTAATTTTAGCTGTGTATAAATAGATCCTTTTCATATTTTTAGTAGTGATCTCGTGAACAAGCGCACATTACCATTTAGAGTAGCTTTAACTTATATTCTTAGATTTTGTTATTGTAATCAACTTTTATGGCTTATATTTCATCTCCATCTTTGATTTCTACCTTAATTATGAGTATCTTAACCTATTAGCTAGGGTTGTGACCCAACCCTAGTGTGGGTATTTAATGGGTCTTCAATTTTAGGGTTTATTTGTTTATGGATTAGTGATATTTAGCTTGTTTCATGCTTTAACTGTTGAATTGGTGGTTGCAAACACTGATTCGTGCCTTTTTTACTTATGCTTTTCTTGAGAAAGAGAACCCAAGTCTAGGAAAAATAGGCTAACAAGAAATTGGGGTGAATTCAAGAGATTGATAGCCCCAATTAAAGGGTTAAACCTAGAGATAGTAATACCCGACTTGAGACAATTTTGCTTGCATTGTTTGAACACCCAATTAGGCTTGAGAAAGCCATATAGGGCAAAGTCACTCAAACTACCAAGAGGTATAGAGTGAGTAATTATGTGTAAAAGTTATATCACGACCCTAAATATAACAAGATTTTCCTAAATTCTAGATCCCATTATATACTCGTCTAGGTGTAAGTCACTTCCCTAGTGCTTTTTATCAATTGGAAAAAATCCTACAAAAACATTGTTCTTAGATTATTTTCAGAAATCAATAGCATTAAACGTAGAATAGAAACAAATTCAAGCATGTTTAGAAGTGAAATTAAAGGCAACATACATAGATAGATTAGATAGAAACACAACTCCCAACCAATCTTAACTCCCACTAGATATCGATCCTGACCTTTCGGGAAAAAGCTACATCCACCACTCCTCGCCATTATATAGAGGTTCAGGGTTGGAACCGATCAACATCCTCGATAGATTTGATTTTATCGAGGTTGATCTCGATCTACCGATTGGAAACCATGAAGCTAAGAAACTTGCCCATGCTGACCACGAACACACACTTTTCTGGGTTGAGCTTCATATTGTACTTTCTCAATATATCGAAAGTCTCCTGCAAATGTTTTAAATGGTCCTCTACTCGCATAGACTTAACTAACATGTCATCAATATAACCTTCCATTGATTTTCCTATTTGTTCTTCGAACACTCGGTTTACTAGGCGTTGATAAGTTGCACCAGCATTGTTTAGTCCGAACGACATTACATTATTACAGTAGGTGCCATATTTAGTGATAAACGAGGTCTTTTCCTGACCCTCCAGGTTCATCTGTATTTGGCTGTACCTGGAGTGGGCATCGAGAAAACTAAGAATCTCGTGGCCGGTCGTGGCATCGATCATAAAATCAATATTCGGCAAAGTAAAGGAATCCTTAGGGCATTATTTGTTCAAGTTTTTATGATCTATGCACATTCTAAGTTTATTTCCCTTCTTAGGGACTACCATTACATTTTCTAACCATTCGGGATATTTTATTTCCCGAATGGACCCTATTTTGAGAAGTTTGGTTACCTCGTCTTTGATGAATGCATTTTTAATCTCGGATTGGGGACTTCTTTTTTGCTTTACTGGACGGAACATCAGGCCCAGGCTGAATCGATGGGTAGTGATTTCTGGTGGGATCCCTGTCATATCGAGATGAGACCAAGCAAAGCAATCCATGTTATCTAAAAGGAATTGACTAAGTTTTTTTCCTGAGCTTAGGAGTTAACCTCGTGCCCAGGTATACCTTTCGCTCGGGCAGGTACTCGATCAATATGACTTGTTCTAGCTCTTCGACCGTTGATTTGGTGGCGTCGGAGTCATCGGGAATTATGAAGGATCGAGAGATCCAATAGTCATCGTCCTCGTCTTCCCCCTATTTCTCCGATTGGGTCAGGGTTGGTGTCTGTGATTTCTATTTGGCCTCCTCTTTTCCATTCGAATGCGGTCCCTTTGCTGATGAGAGTGTCGATACCAGTATCACTTCATCGACTGCAAACATCTCCTTAGCGGCGGGTATCTCTCGTACACAATTTTGACTCCCTCTAGTGTCGGAGACTTCAGAATTTGGTGAAGGATCGAGGGTACTACCCTCATGTTATGAATCCAAGGCCTTTCGAGCATGACGTTGTACCTCATGTCACCCTCGATCACATGAAACTTTATTTCTTGGATGGTCCCGTCCATGTTCACTGGCAAAATAATTTCACATTTTGGTGGTTTCGCTCGCCATGTTGAAGCCATTAAGAACCCGGGCTGCGAGCACAATTTGATCCTGTAGGCCGAGATATTCTACGACCCTCGATCGAATGATGTTGGCCGAGCTACCTGGATTAATCAAAACATGTTTAACTTGAATTTTTTTCATAAGGAAAGATATTACCATTGTGTCATTGTCGGTTTATGAGATCTCCTTTACATCATCGTCACTGAAAGACAAAGTCCCTTCCGGTATGTAGTCTTGAGTTCGCTTTTCCCTTGTGATCGACACCTTGGTGCGCTTGAATATGGGTCCTTGTGAATGTCGACCCCACCAACGATCATGTGAATTACATGTTGTGGCTTTTTTGGCTCATTCTTCCTGTTTGCATCCCTGTCTCTGAAGTGGTTCTTATCCCGGTCACTCAAGAATTCTCGAAGATACCCCTCGTTAAACAAACCGGCTACCTCCTCCCTCAAATGTTTGCAATCTTCTGTTCTATGGCCATGGGTGCCATGATACTTGCACATTTGATTAGGATTTCTCTAGGTCGGATCGGTCTGTAGAGGTCGAGGCCACCTAGTGTCTTTGATGCATCCGATGGCTAATACAATAGATGATGCATCAACGTTGAAGTTGTACTCCGATAGTCGAGGTGCTTTTTTAGGTTCGACGTTCCTATCGAAACCAATCTTACTCATAAGCCCTCGGGAGCTCTGTCCTCGTTCATTTCTTCTATCACTTTGAACGGGGTTGCGTCCAGGCCTGTTGTTTCTCCAATCTCCACCGTATGGTTGATATCGATCTTTGTTCGACCGTGGTTCTTGTTCAATATCTCTTTGAACCCAGTTGATGGTCCTGTTTGGATAAACAGACCCGGAAGGAGCCTCTAACTGATCATCCTCGACCCTGATTCTTGACTGGTATCGATTATGCACATCGGCCCAAGTTACAGCTGGGTATTCAATGAAATTCTACTTTAACTTTTGCGAGGCCAACCAACCTTGTATGTTTATCCCTTGAGTGAAAGCCTGAATGACCCAATCATCTGCGACCAGGGGTAGATCCATACGTTCCATTTGGAAACGAGATATGAACTCTCTAAGCATCTCGTTATCTTTCTGTTTTACTTTGAAGAGGTCTAATTTTCTGGTCTCGACTTTTATGGCTCTGATGTATGCTTTGACGAAGGAATCTACGAGCATGGCAAAAGAATCAATGGAGTTAGGCGGCAAATTATGGTACCATATCATCGCCCCTTTTGATAAAGTTTCTCCGAATTTCTTCAGCAGTACAGACTCGATCTCATCGTCCTCTAAATAGTTCCCCTTTATTGCGCATGTGTTATAACTGACATGCTCGTTGGGATCGGTAGTTCCATTATACTTGAGAATTTTTGGCATGCAGAATTTCTTTGAGATGGGCTTAGGAGTCGCGCTCGGGGGAAAAGGCTTTTGTACGAACTTCTTTGTATCCAAACCCTTTAGCATCGGTTGTGCCCCCGAAATTTGATCAACTGGGGAGTTATATGTTTCCATTATTTGTCATTTTCTTCAATATTCTTCTCCCCTGATTTGATTCGCTTTGTTAGCTCCTCGAGCATTTTCATAATAGCGGGGTCAGTCCCTGATTCATTCACGTTTGACCTCTCCAATACTGGTTTGGCCCTGTGAACAACTTCCAGTGAGGGATCCAGTTCGGCCGTACTCGGTGCGTGGTTCTAATTTTGGAGTTGCGCTATTGCAGTTTGTTGAGCCTGCAGCATTTCGAATATTAATTGAAGGTTGATTCTGCCGTCTTCTCCGCCTTGAGTGTTCTGACCGGCTGATCAAACGTCTCTGCGGATGCTATTTCGGGGTCAACTCCCAAATTTGCATTCAGGGCGACATGGAAACTGACATCGACGGGGCCTGCAACTGGTACTCCCTCGAGGTCAACATGAGGCACTTCATTCCCTAGGGCGTCTATGTTGTCGTTTTCTTCATGGAAACCAAGGCCATTATCGGCGTATGTGGGTACTGCTTCAGAGTTCGACATGCTGATCCTGGAATCAAAAACACTTACAAGAACAAGTGTAAAGCAGTGTGTGTTTTGAAAATTAGTAACAGGCAATCATTATTATCCTTAGCCCCACGGTGGGCGCCAAACTGTTTACCCTTAAAATTGGATAACTATTAAATTTATAAGTGGTTTTAAGGATACGTAATTTCACTTGGCACAAATTGAGAAATATGAAAGCTGATATTAGAAATTAACTGTAAAATTAAAGCAAACCAATGTAAAGTGCAGCTTGGCCTCGAGCTAGATCGCCCTCGAACCAAATAAGTGTGTAATTGAGAAGTATGAATTTAACAACAGAGCAAGAATGCTTAAGAGAGAAAATGTAAAATAGCTTTGTTATGTGTGAATCAGATCATTGCAAAATAATTGGAATTCCCCTTTATATTAGTAGGAGAATTCTACTTATGGTACAATTTTAAATACAGAAGGAAATCTCATGATTGGATAAATAATCGTTTTTGATTTGATATGTGCCGAGATTTCCGCCACGATCCTTGCCCGATCACGGATATCTCGGCTTCCTATTATTCGACATTAGCAGACTTTCTTCGGTCTCGCTCGATGCCTATCCTGTTTGGTCTCGATCCTGGCTAGTGGTAAGGCATCAGTTTTTGGTACCGGCATGCAAATGTTCGAATCCTTTTACTCCATATTATGAACACCTGATCGGATCTGTCAAGAACGAGCTGACGACTACAAGGGAAGTAGCTGACTACAGTCCCCAAGTCCGCAAGCCAAAAAAAGGTTTGACTTAAACCTACCTTTACTAAGAGAAGAGGGAGAAGCCCTAAGAGAACCTTTTAAAGTTATATTAGTACCCTTTACTTAATAGATTACTTTCTTAGTATTTGCTAACGCAACTGGCCTTACGAGCTTATAAAATGGCAATTCTTCAGGTTTTTTTGAGACAATGGGAATGAATTCTCTAACTTGATTTATATTGAAAAATATGGCCTAGATCAACAGCTGATCTGCGACAGCAGAGATAAAAGTTTAAATGAAATTCTGAAAGTTCAGGTGATTTGCAAACATTCCACCTCAAGTCAATCAATAGTAAGCTGAGACGACATGGGTCTTTCTCTCGATCTTAATTGGTCCTTCAAATCCGAGCTTAGTACCGTATCTCCATGTCACGATATGATATAACATGGGACCGGACCTGGACCTGCCATCCTAGCCTCGATTAACCATACCGTATACAGATAGGAATAAAGTTTATGCTCTAAATAAGAAGACGCGAAATTTCATAAAGGTTGCCGACTGATGTATTTATTTTGTTGAGACTATCACATAGATTCACACTTGAAAAGTTGAAATGTGATTTACAACACAAAAGGTATACACTTTGCAGTTACATCATACAACATAACATAGTTGTTGCACTTGGGGCAGCGGAAATCATTGGTAGAGGAGGAGGGAACATTGTTTCTCTTAATTACATCATCGAATACCTGAGTATGTTTTAAATATACAGCTGCTACATAATAAAGAAACGTAGGGACTAGGATCCATGCTCATGATGGTCATATCACCTACCTTAAGATGTAACGGTTGGGAAAAATAATATCTCCCTCAGGAATAATATCCACGATAAATAACAGTAACATGAGAGAGTAATAACGATATCAAATCTTTTGACGGGGTAAATGTAACGACCCGGTCGGTCGTTTTGAGAGTTAGCACCTTGATCCCCTAATAACTGCTTCTCCCATGTCTTTTTATGTTATTGGAACTTGCTGGAGCGTTGAGTGGTGATATCCGGAGTGATTTTGGACACTTAGTCCATAAATTTGGAATTTAGCTTTAGAAATTGGGCCGTAGCTAGAACTGTGTGGAGATGGATCCAGAATGGAATTCCGTCGACTCCATTCGCTCTGTTGGGTGATTTCAGGGTTGGGAGCGTGTTCTGAATGTGTTTTCGAGGTCGGTTGTAGATTTAGGCTTGAATTGGCGAAAGTTGGAATTTCGGCGATTTCGACCGATAGGTGAGATTTTGATATCGGACTCGGAATGGAATTCCGAAAGTGACATCGGGTCCGTAATGTCATTTATGACCTGTTTGCAAAATTTGAGGTCATTCGGATAAGTTTAGATATGTTTCGAAATCGGATGTGGATTTTAGAAATTTCATAAGTTCTTCGGCTTGAATCTTCGCATATTTGATGATTTTGATGTTATGAGGCATTATTTTAAGGCTCGACCAAGTTTGAATGAAGTAGTAGGGTTGGTTGGTAATTTTGGTTGAGGTCCCGGGGGCCTCGGGTGTGTTTCCGGTACCCAAACAAGCATTTTTAGCCTAAAACGCTTTGTTGATTTTGCTAGGTTTTCACCAGCAGCTTTTTGTTCATTGCGATCGCAGGTCTCCCTCCGCGATCTCATAAGGTAAATGAGGGGAGGACTGGAGTTGTTCTCTGCGATCACAAGGTGGTGTCCGCGATAGCATTTTTGTTGGAGGATTTGCCTTCGCGATCGCATGCCCTATATCGCAGTCGCATAGTGTATCAGTGGTCTGGGGAAGTCTAATATTTTGTTCTGTGCGGTCGCGATGCCCCAACCGCGATCGCGAAGCTCTGGAGCGTGAGGATACACGATCGCAGACCCATAGCCGCTTTCGCGTAAGAGGATTTCTGGTACGTGTGGGTTTACTCTCCGCGATCGCGACTCTTTACACGCGATCGCATAGTAGAAATGACTGAGCAGTCTCTTAAAAGTCCAATTACGAGGGTTTATGTTATTTTCACCATTTTTTATTTTGAGAACTCGGGAGAGGCGATATTTGGAGGCATTTACACCTGGGTAACTTGGGTAAGTAATTTCTAACCATTATAGATCAATTTCCATGATTTCAATCTTAATTCCCACCTCTAATTTCGAAAATCTTGGGTAGAAAGAGGGGAAAATAGGAGGAACTTCATAGACCAAAATTTTGAGTTTTTGATTGGGTGTTTGACCTCGGATTTGAGAGATTCTTATATGGTTAGACTCGTGAGTGAATGGGGGTTCGAAAAATATAATTTTTACCCGATTCCGAGAAGTGGGCCCGGGGGACTTTTTGGGCGAATTTCCTAATTTCGCATATTAGCTTAGAAATGCTTAGCTATTTTGTTTCCTTGAAGTGATATTTACATTATGCAATCGAATTGAATAGATTTGGGCCACCCGGAGTCGGATACTCGTGGCAAGAGCGTGGTATTGAGTTGATTAGCGCAGTCTAGGTAAGTGGGTTGCCTAACTGTGTGTTGGGGATTTCCCTTAGGCATTTTTATATTGATTTTACTATGTGGACGCCGTGTACGTGAGGTGACGAGTGCGTACACGGGTCATTGTTGCTAAATTCCCGCTTTTCCTTTCATGTCATAGCTCATTCCATTCCTATATTACTGCTACATGTTATAACTGATTAATTAGCATAGGAATGAGCATGCCTACCTGTTTTCACTTGAATTCCCCGTATTTGCTACTATTTGCTCCATGCTTAGGTAGTTTTACCTTATTTCTGCCTATTGTTTTCTTGAATTGTTTAATTAAGCCGTATCTGATAGCATTCTGCATCTCATATTTAAATTGGGACTACGGACCGAGATCCAGGAGCTTTCCCCCTGTACTGCATTGCATATTTAAATTGGGACTACAGATTGAGATCCGGGAGCTTTCTCTCTGTACTGCATAGCATATTTAAATTGGGACTACGGACTGAGATCCGGGAGCTTTCTCTCTGTACTGCATAGCATATTTAAATTGGGACTACGGACTGAGATCCGGGAGCTTTCCCCCTATACTGCATTTCATATTTACTGTTGAGATATATGACGTGCTGAGCCAAGGGCTCTTCGTATTATTCCTTTTAGTTTTCCTTTACATTCTGTTTATTGTAGTTATTTATATGTCATTGTTCAAACTTATAACTGTCTTATTTTCAAACTCAGTAGAGCCTTAACCTGACCCCGTCACTACTTGACTGGGGTTAGGTTTGGCACTTACTGAGTACCGAATGTGGAGTACTCACGCCCTTTCCTGCGCATGTTTTACCCATGTTCAATCCAGGTACCGGTACGCAGCGTTTTGGTTAGGAGTACTACAGCACTTGCTCAGGAGACCGCGAGGTAATTCTGTCGCGTCCGCAGAATCTCACGTGTTCCCGTCTACTCTACTATAGGCATAGGAGATAGACATATACACATTTTCTTTATTCCGTTGTATAGAGCTATAGTTGTATAAAGCTTGTGACTTGGTGATATTTCGGGTTTTGGGAGAGTGAAAGTTGTAAATGTCGAGCGCCTAAAGTTTTATAGTTATTTCTACATCTTTACTGTTAATCTCTGTGTTGTCTTATTTTTTCGCATATTTTAGGCTTACCTAGTCATAGAGACTAGGTGTCGTCACGAGCCCGTTCGGAGGGTTAATTCGATCCTTCTAGACCTCAGGATCCTTATTATGCACCACCAGTATCTCAAGTGCCTCCTACTCGAGGTGCTATCACCGGCCAGTCCAGCAGGCCAGTTCAGAGTCAGCATCAGCCGCCACGTCCTCCGAGGGGTTGTTTTGAGTGTGGTGACCCTCGTCATGTGATCAGAGATTTCCCCAGAGCTAGGAGGGGTGCACCACCTCAGACTTATCAGTTTCCACGCCTTCCACCAGGCCCTCCAGCTATTCTTCCAGCCCCAGCTGCCACCCCACCATCTCAGGCAGCTCGAGGTGGAGGTCGGGGAGGTAGAGGTCGCCCTAGAGGGGGAGGCCAGGCCAGATATTATGCTCTTCCAGCTCGTTCAGAGGCCATTGCTTCAGATTCAGTCATTACAGGTATTGTTCCCGTTTGTCATAGCGATGCATCGATATTATTTGACCCAGGCTCTACATATTCGTATGTGTCTTCTTATTTTGCTTCACATATGGGGATATCTCGAGATTCTTTGAGTTTCCCCATTTATGTTTCTACTCTTGTGGGAGATTCTCTTGTTGTGCACCGCGTATATCGGTCGGGTTTGATAGTTATCAGTGGTTTTGAGACCAGGGCTGATTTATTATTACTCAGTATGGTAGATTTCGACGTTATATTGGGCATAGACTGGTTGTCTCCCTACTATGCTATTATTGATTGTCACGCCAAGACCGTGATGCTGGCTATGCTAGGATTACCGAGGTTAGAGTGGAGAGGTTCCTTAGAGTACACTCCCCGCATGGTCATTTCTTTTCTTAAGGCTCAGCTGATGGTTGAAAAGGGGTGTGATGCATACTTGTCTTATGTGAGAGATGTGAGTGCTGAGACCCCTACAGTTGAGTCAGTTCCAGTTGTCAAGGACTATCTTGATATTTTTCCAGCTGATCTTCCGGGTATGACGCCCGACAGAGATATTGATTTCGACATTGACTTGTTGCCGGGCACTCAGCCCATTTCCATTCCTCCCTATCGCATGGCTCCTCCTGAAATGAAGGAGTTGAAGGAGCAATTGCAGGAGTTTCTTGACAAAGGTTTCATCAGGCCCGGTGTATCACATTGGGGTGCTCCGGTGTTATTTGTGAAGAAAAAGGATGGCACGATGCTTATGTGTATTAACTACCGGCAGCTGAATAAGGTGACAGTGAAGAACAGGTACCCATTGCCCCGCATTGATGATTTATTTGACCAGTTACAGGGTGTTAGGGTGTTCTCCAAGATTGATCTTCGTTCGGGCTATCATCCGTTGAAGATTCGGGAGCCGGATATCCCGAAGACTGCCTTCAGGACCAGATATGGCCCCTATGAGTTCCTTGTTATGTCATTTGGGCTGACCAATGCCCCAGCAGCCTTCATGCACCTGATGCACAGCGTATTTCAGTCGTATTTTGATACTTTTGTCATCGTGTTCATTGACGACATTCTGGTGTATTCTCGGTCCCAGGAGGACCATAAGCAACATTTGAGGATCGTACTTCAGACATTGAGAGAGAGAGGAAGTTGTATGCTAAATTTTCTAAGTGTGAATTTTGGCTTGATTCTGTGGCATTCTTAGGCCATGTGGTATCTTCGGATGAGATCAAGGTAGACCCAAATAAGGTAGAGGCGGTGCAGAGTTGGACTAGACCGTCTTCAGCTACTGAGATCCGCAGTTTCCTCGGTTTGGCTGGGTATTATCGCTGTTTTGTGGAGGGATTTTCATCCATTTCAGCGCCCATGACCAGACTGACCCATAAGGGTGCACCTTTTATATGGACTGAGGAGTGTAAGGAGAGCTTTTAGAAGCTCAAGACAGCCCTGACTACAGCTCCAGTGTTAGTACTACCCACAAGTTCAGGGTCCTATACAGTCTATTGTGATGCTTCGATGATTGGCCTGGAGAAGTGTTGATTCAGGAAGGTAGGGTGATTGCCTACGCGTCCAGACAGTTGAAGGTGCATGAGAAAAACTACCCTGTTCATGATCTCGAGTTGGCAGCGATCGTTAACGCCCTGAAGATATGGCATCATTATTTATATGGTGTTCCCTGTGAGATATTCACGGATCACCGGAGTTTGCAGCACATATTCAGGCAGAAGGATCTCAATTTGCACCAGCGTAGGTAGTTGGAGTTACTCAAGGATTACGACATCACTATACTATACCACCCGGGGAAGGCCAATGTGGTGGCCGACGCCTTGAGTCGCTGGGCGGAGAGTTTGGGTAGTTTGGCATATCTTCGTGCAGCTGAGAGGCCCTTATCCTTGGATGTTCAGTCCTTGGCCAGTCAGTTCGTGAGGCTGGATCTTTCTGAGCCTCGCCGGGTATTTGCTTACGTTGTTGCTCGATCTTCTCTTTATGACCGCATTCGGGAGCGCCAGTATGAGGATCCCAACCTTCGGGCTCTTCAGGATAGAGTTCGGCAGGGTGATGCCAGAGATGTGACCATAGATGATGATGGTGTGATGAGGATGCAGGGTCGTATTTGTGTGCCTAACGTAGATGGGCTTTGGGAGTTGATTCTTGAGGAGGCTCATAGCCCACGGTATTCCATCCATCCAGGTACCGCGAAGATAGTCCGGTTGCATGGTGTGTCGGTTTCCATTATATCAGATCGAGGTCCTCAGTTCACCTCGCACTTCTGGAGAGCCTTGCATAGTGAGTTGGGTACCCAGATAGATCTCAGTACAACATTCCACCCCCAGACGAACGGGCAGTCCGAGCGCACGATTCAGATTCTTGAGGATATGCTCTGTGCCTATGTGATGGATTTTGGAGGGTCCTGGGATCGATACTTTCCTCTTGCAGAGTTTGCTTATAATAACAGCTACCAGTCCAGCATTCAGATGGCGTAGTATGAGGCTTTGTATGGTAGACGGTGCAGGTCTCCAATAGGATGGTTTGAGCCGGGCGAGGCCCGATTGTTGGGTACAGACTTGGTTCAGGATGCCCTGGACAAGGTGAAGGTGATCCAGTAGAGACTTCGCACAGCTCAGTCCAGGCAGAAGAGTTACGCGGATCGGAAGGTTCGTGACTTGGCATTCATGGCTGGTGATCGGGTTTTGCTTTGGGTATCGCCTATGAAGGGCGTCATGAGATTCGGGAAGAAGGGTAAGCTGAGTCCGAGGTTCATTGGCCCTTTTAAGGTGTTGCGGCGGGTTGGGGAGGTTGCTTATGAGTTAGCTTTTCCTCCCAACCTAGCAGGAGTTCATCCCGTATTCCACATTTCCATGCTCCGGAAGTATCACGGTGACCCGACTCATGTTTTGGATTTCAGCTCAGTCCAATTGGACAAGGATCTATCATATGTTGAGAAGCCTATGGCTATATTGGACAGGCAGGTCAGGAGGCTTAGATCGAAGAATATTGCCTCAGTCAAGGTTCAGTGGAGGGGTCATCCGGTCGAGGAGGCGACTTGGGAGACCGAGCAGGACATACGAAGTTAGTACCCTCATCTTTTCACAGCTTCAGGTATGTTTCTATAATCGTTCGAGGACGAACGATTTTCTTAAGAGGGGGAGAATGTAACGACCCGGTCGGTGGTTTTGAGAGTTAGCGCCTTGATTCCCTAATAACTGCTTCTCCCATGTCTTTTTATGTTATTGGAACTTGCCGGAGCGTTGAGTGGTGAAATCCAGAGTGATTTTGGACACTTAGTCCATAAATATGGAATTTAGCTTTAGAAATTGGGCCGTAGCTAGAACTGTGTGGAGAAGGATCCGGAATGGAATTCCGTCGACTTCCGTTAGCTCCGTTGGGTGATTTCGGGATTAGGAGCATGTTCGAAATATGTTTTCGAGGTCGGTTGTAGATTTAGGCTTGACTTGGCGAAAGTTGGAATTTCGGTGATTTCGACTGATAGGTGAGATTTTGATATCGGACTCAGAATGGAGTTCTGAAAGCCACAGCAGGTCCGTAATGTCATTTATGACCTGTGTGCAAAATTTGAGGTCATTCGGATACGTTTAGACATGTTTCGGCATCGGGTGTGGATTTTAGAAATTTCATAAGTTCTTAGGCTTGAATCTTCGCATATTTGATGATTTTGATGTTATGAGGCGTGTTTGTAAGGATAGACCAAGTTTGAATGAAGTATTAGGGATGGTTGGTAATTTTAGGTTGAGGTCCCGGGGGCCTCGGGTGTGTTCCGGATACCCAAACGGGCATTTTTAGCCTAAAACTCTTTGCTCATTTTGATGGTTTTTCAAGAGCAGCTTTTTGTTCATTGCGATTGCAAGTCTCCCTCCGCGATCGCATAAGGTAAATGAGGGGAGGCCTGGAGTTTTTCTCTATGATCGCAAGGTGGTGTCCGCGATCGCATTTTTGTTGGAGGATTTGCCTTCGCGATCGCATGCCCTATATCGCGGTCGCATAGTGTATCAGTGGTCTGGGAAAGTCCAATATTTTGTTCTGTGCGGTCGCGAGGCCCCAACCGCGATCGCGAAGCTCTGGAGCGTGAAGATACGCGATCGCAAACCCATAGCCGCGTTCGCGTAAAAGGATTTCTGGCGCGTGTGGGTTTACTCTCCGCGATCGCGACTCTCTATACGCGATCGCATAGTAGAAATGATTGGGCAGTCTCTTAAAAGTCCAATTCCGAGGGTTTATGTTATTTTCACCATTTTTTATTTTGAGAGCTCAGGAGAGGAGATTTTTTGAGGCATTTGCACTTGGGTAACTTGGGTAAGTAATTTCTAACCATTATTGATCAATTTCCATGACTCCAATCTTAATTCCCACCTCTAATTTCGAAAATCTTGGGTAGAAAGAGGGAAAAATGGAAGGAACTTCATAGACCAAAATTTTGAGTTTTGATTGGGTGTTTGACCTCCGATTTGAGAGATTCTTATTTTGTTAGACTCGTGAGTGAATGGGGGTTTGGAAAATATAATTTTTACCCCATTCCGAGACGTGGGCCCGGGGGACATTTTGGGCGAATTTCCTAATTTCGCGTATTAGCTTAAAAATGCTTAGCTATTTTGTTTCCTTGAAGTGATATTTACATTATGAAATCGAATTGAATAGATTTGGGCCACCCGGAGTCGGATACTCGTGGCAAGAGCGTGGTATTGAGTTGATTAGCGCAGTCAAGGTAAGTGGCTTGCCTAACTCTGTGTTGGGGATTTCCCTTAGGCATTTTTATACTGATTTTACTATGTGGATGCCGTGTACTTGAGGTGACGAGTGCGTACACGGGTCATTGTTGCTAAATTCCCTCTTTTCCTTCCATGTCATAACTCATTCCATTCCTATATTACTGCTTCATGTTATAACTGATTAGTTAGCATAGGAATGAGCATGCCTACCTGTTTTCACTTGAATTCCCCGTATTTGCTACTATTTGCTCCATGATTAGGTAGTTTTACCTTATTTCTGCCTATTGTTTTCTTGAATTGTTTAATTAAGCCGTATCTGATAGCATTCTGCATCTCATATTTAAATTGGGACTACGGACCGAGATCCGGGAGCTTTCCCCCTGTACTGCATTGCATATTTAAATTGGGACTACAGATTGAGATCCGGGAGCTTTTCCCCTATACTGCATAGCATATTTAAATTGGGACTACGGACTGAGATCCGAGAGCTTTCCCCTTGTACTGCATTTCATATTTACTGTTGAGATATATGATGTGCTGAGCCGAGGGCTCTTCATATTATTCCTTTTAGTTTTCCTTTAAATTCTGTTTATTGTAGTTATTTATATGTCATTGTTCAAACTTATAACAGTCTTATTTTCAAACTCAGTAGAGCCTTAACCTGACCCCGTCACTACTTGACTGGGGTTAGGTTTGGCACTTACTGAGTACCGAATGTGGAGTACTCACGCCCTTTCCTGCGCATATTTTACCCATGTGCAGATCCAGGTACCGGTACGCAGCGTTTTGGTTAGGAGTACTACAGCACTTGCTCAGGAGACCGCGAGGTAATTATGTCGCGTCCGAAGAATCTCACGTGTTCCCATATACTCTACTATAGGCATAGGAGATAGACATATACACATTTTCTTTATTCCGTTGTATAGAGATATAGTTGTATAAAGCTTGTGACTTGGTGATATTTCGGGTTTTGGGAGAGTGAAAGTTGTAAATGTCGAGCGCCTAAAGTTTTATAGTTATTTCTACATCTTTACTGTTAATCTCTGTGTTGTCTTATTTTTTCGCATATTTTAGGCTTACCTAGTCATAGGGACTAGGTGTCGTCACGAGCCCGTTTGGAGGGTTAATTCGGGTCGTGACATTAAAATACAATACTTGAGCGGAGCAATATAATAGCACTACAATATTATAACTTGGTAGTGTCAACAGACTACTACAACTTCAAAAGAAATAAAAACTCTTCATTTTAAATACCTCATTACAGTATTACTCTCACTCAATATTTATCTCACTGACTACAATCTGTGGATTACTCTCTCTAACTCTCTCTGGCTTTTCTCGATTTTGGTGTACATGAAATGGAAGTGAGGCCGCAATTTATAGATAGACTCACCACCCAATGTATCCAATCAAATTCGGCTTTTTCAATGCTGCAAATTGCCAACTTGCTTCAACCGTCCATATGCAACTTGTTGCCATCTTATCTTCTTCTTTTTTTTTTTTTAGATTGATCCCACAAATCTCCCCCTTAATTTTGATTTTTCTTCTTCATTCCAAGTCTTGATCTTAATCTCTGAATATCTTCAAATTTTAGAGGCTTTGTAAAAATGTATGCAACTTGATCATGAGACTTCACATATTTGAGTTCTACCTCCTTCTTGGTGATGCATTCACTGATGAAGTGATACCCTGTGTCTATATGCTTGCTTTGATCATGATACACAAGATTCTTGGCAGGTGCCTGTGCGGATTTGTTATCAATACAAATCTCTGTAGCTTCAAGTTGTGGCAAATTGAGATTTTTCAATAATTTTTTCAGCCAAATAGCAAGACCCGCACAAGATGTTGCTACAATATATTCAGCTTCACAAGTCGAGAGAGTAACAATTGATTGTTTCCTTGAACTACAGGAAATAACACAATCACCCAAGAAAAATACAAAATCAGTTGTGCTTTTTCTATCATCAATATCTCCTACATAATCACTATCACAAAATCCCATAAGGTTGAAGCCATAAGAAGAAGAATAAAATAATCCAAAGTCGATCGTACCTTTTAGGTAACGAAGAATTCTTCTAGTGACTTCTAAGTGAGTGGAGTTAGGAGCTTCCATGAAGCGACTTACTACTCCAACTACAAAGAGTATATCTCGCTTGGTACAATTCAAGCACCCAAACTTGCCACAAGACTTTTGAAAAATATGGGGTCCACTTTTTCTCCTTCATCAAACTCGGAGAATTTTGTCTCACTCTCCATCGGCGTGTTCACGGGGGTTGTAGTCGAGCATGTTGAACTTCTTCAATATCTCTTTTGTATAGCTTTCTTGAGAGATGAAAATTTCATCCTCCATATGCTTCACTTCTAGGCCCAAGTAGTATAACATGAGCCTTACATCCGTCATCTCGAACTCGCGGAACATATCTTTCTTAAAAGCTTCAAACAAATTTGGGTTATTATCCGTAAAAATAAGATCATCAACATAAAGACAAACAAGCAAGATATCTCTAGTAGTATGAACTTTAAGGTAAAGAGCATATTCATGGAGATAATGAGTAAACCTATTGTCTTGAAAATACTTGTCGATACAACTATTCCATACCTGTGGGCTTGCTTCAATCCATATAAAGCTTGCTTCAACCGCAATACTTTATTTTCATGATTTTTGACCACAAATCCCAGTGGTTGTTCAATATGAACTTCTTCTTCTTCAAGATAGTCATTCAAGAAGACTGACTTGACATTTAGTATTATATACGTTAAGACCGAATTATACTTTTAATTTCATTTATATGTAGCTTGTATATAGTTGTATATGCAGAGGTGGATCGAGGATTTGAATTTTATGTGTTCAATCTCAAAAAAAAAATTGGTATTGAACTCATTATAATATTGTTAAAGACTTAATGTTATGTGTTCGTGTCTACTATTTATTCCTATTAAAAATAATTCTTATATATAAATGTATGTTTCGTGTCGAAAGTATCAGACTCAGTTAAACCATGCACCACTACGCTGGATCCGCCCTGTGTTATATATATGGAGTAAAAACAACCTTTTCTTTCATAAAATGATAATTTGTAGTCAAACAAATGCGATTATCTAAGGCAAAACCAGGGAAGTATATGCAACACATGTTCAACCATCAAATATCATTATGTAAAACAGAATATAGAAGGAATTAATACCATTACGAAAACATTAATTAGGGATATATTTTAATTACAATAACATATTCTGTATTATTTCACGCCCTCAGAAAATCAGAGACCGCAAGGAAAAAATAATGAGTCCAAAATTTCCCACAGTATTTCTAGGATGAGTGCTAATTAAGCCTTAAGTCAAAAATTTCCCCACGTGTGCCAATGCATGTTACATGCAGAAAAATCCCAAATTTCCCTACACACGTCAAATTTTCTCCATCCTTAATTTTCTCCTTTAACCCCTCCC
>ML283315.1:0-23561 GCA_005239495.1 Nicotiana undulata | reverse complement strand
CCCCCCCCCCTTCTCATTTTCCTCTCTCATTATAATTAAACCAGCTGCTCCTTTGTTCTCCAAAGTAGACCAAATCTCCTCCTCCTCCGCTGTGTGCAATGGCTGCTCGACCACCGAACTTCTTCAATCATAATTCTCAAAGACCACCGCTAAGACCCATTCACACCACCACCAGTACCCACCACGTCCCCTCATTCCTCCGCAAACTGCAACAACATGTCCCAAATTCAACCCAACTCATGGGTTTCTTGACTCTTGTTATCTCCGGCGGAATTCTTCTCCTCCTCACTGGCCTCACTCTCACTGCCATAATTCTTGGCCTCATTTTCTTCACGCCTTTGATCCTCGTCTCTAGTCCCATTTGGGTCCCTATTGGGACTCTTCTCTTCATCGCCGTTTCTGGATTTTTATCCGTCTTTGGATTTGGGGCTTCAACATTTGCTGCTATTTCTTGGGCCTACAGGTACTTTAAGAGAAGCAGGATGGCAGATACTGCTAGCCATATGAAGGTTTAGTACCTGTGTTTGTCGCATTCACCTGCTGTTCAATTTCAGTGTCATTGTTTTTTTTCGTCGATCAAACTTTTGTAACATTTTCATTTTCGTTTGGATTGATTTTTTTCGGAAAGAAACTAAACTAAGTAAGTCTGTTTTTTAAATATTGGAATCATGTCTGTTTTTTAAATATTGAAACCAAATTAACTAAGCGGGTTTTTTATCAATTCAGTTTACGTCGATTTTACGATTTTTTTTATTATTTATCATTGATCAAGATATATTGACGACGATAACTGAATCAAACGGTGATACAATAATTTAAGGACTTAATTACAAATAGATTATTTTTAACATGAAATAGATTTTTGTATTTAGAAAACAACTGTCAATTTATATAAATATATACATATACTTCTATAGTCAATTTGATTTGATTCTTTTTTGTTATATTTTGATTAAACTCAAAATCAAACAATAATTGATCCGTTTTTAAAATTGAAAACTAAAACTAAACCAAACCAAAAGTATTGGTTTTTTTTTTTTCGATTTTCCGATTGATTCGATTTTTCGAGTTTGTTTGAACAGCCCTATCCTGGGGTGCCAATATGTTTTGTATACTATTGATTGATTATAATTTTTTGGAATTTTGAGTAGGTAAATTGAATAAGTTGGGATATATATGCGAAAAGATAATGATGGATTCTATTTAAATTCATAGAATATATTCACTATCTAGAGTGTATCGACAGAGTGTGTGTATATATATATATATATATATATATATATATATATATATATATATTGAGAAATTCTTTTACGTAGACTCAATCCGTTATATTATATTAGAAGTATACTCTCCATAAGAAGAAATATGAATTTATAGGCGTGCTGAGAGCTTTTAACAACCAAAAAACTATATATAAAAAGTTAATATACTCAAATAGACGATTAACTTTATTACGTGGCATTTAATTTCTTTAAATGGACAAGTTGGGCCGATTTTGGACTAAGTTAAAATGGGTTGAGACTTGAGACAATAAATGATCCGCCCAAAAGTTATTTGGATTAAGATGAGCTGGATAAGTAAAAATTGCGCGGGGCGTCTTATTTGGTCGCCTCATTTAACCTATACTCATATTTTTAAAATTATTTAATCTATACCTTAAGTTTTATAACTTTAAACGTCTCCTTCCTGATACCTGTGTAAAATTTCAGTTTATTTAGTGTTGAAGTTTTTACAAATGAACTAAATAACTTCAGCATCTTCTGCTGAACTTTTTGAAAAAGCTTTTTTGCAAAACTAATGAATCCAGGACAAAACTTCAGCTTATCTAGTGCTGAAGTTTTTACAAATGAACTAAATAACTTCAGCATCTTCTGCTGAAGTTTTTGAAAAAGTTTTATGACAAAACTAATTAATCCAGGACAAAACTTCAGCTTATCTAGTGCTGAAGTTTTTACAAATGAACTAAATAACTTCAGCATCTTCTGCTGAACTTTTTAAAAAAGCTTTATGACAAAACTAATTAATCAAGGACAAAACTTCAGCTTATTTAGTGCTGAAGTTTTTACAAATCAACTAAATAACTACAGCATCTTCTGCTGAAGTTTTTGAAAAAGTTTTATGACAAAACTAATTAATCCAGGACAAAACTTCAGCTTATTTAGTGCTGAAGCTTTTTATAAATGAACTAAATAACTTCAGCATCTTCTGCTGAAATTTTTGAAAAAGCCTAGAATGCTGAAGTTTGTGAGATTGCCTTTGCTACTTCAGGCCCGTATGCCTGAAGTTTATGCGAAAAGTGAGTACGCTTGCATTTTTTTTTTTGCAAAGCGGGTATAAATTAAAACGTGACCCAAAAAGCGGGTATAGATGCAAAAGCCCCGGATAAAAATGGGTTAAAATTAATGATCCGCTCAAAAGTTATTTGGACTGAGATAGGATGGATCTAGATGTGCTACAATTTGGGTCATAATCCAACCCACCAACTCTTATCAAGTTTAATTAATACTTTGTGTTGTTTTCGTTTGAATTGTATAATTTACTTTTTTCCTTTTCTTATCATATGGAACAAATCAAACAAAAAATAACATTTCTAAGATTGACAGAATTCAATAAATGGGCGGATCAATAACCAGCCCAATCTTAGCGATTTGAACAGGTCATTTGGTCTTGGATTAAATTCGACAGCCTAGGTAATATAATTAGGGGGAAATTTCCTTACACAAGTACCTTTTTAAAGGAATTTTTACATTGCTATTGTAACGATCCGATCGGTCGTTTTGATCTCTAGCGCGTCGTTCAACGGTTTGAGGCCATGAGCAGCTTCATTTCAGGTATTATGACTTGTAGGTGTGGTATTGAATTTCGGGAAGTTTAGAGTTAATTTGGAAAGAAAATTCTCATTTCGGAAGCCTTAAATGGTAAGAATGACTAAGAGTGGATTTTTGAGTAAACGATCTCAGAATCAAGATTTGAAGGTTCCAACAGGTTCGTATAATGATTCTGAACTTGGGCGTACGTTCGGATCGTATTTCGGATGATCCGGGAGAGTTTCGACGCATATTGTGAAAGTTAGCATTTTAGAAGAAATTTCATAAGTCTGGGTTGAAGTGCATTTCAGTATTATTGATGTCTGTTTGGGATTCCGAGTCTGCGAATAGCTCTGTATGGTAATTTTAGTGTTAGGAGCGCGATCGGAAGTGAATTCGGAGGTCCGTAGGTCATTTTGGAGTCATTTGGCTAAAGCCAGAAATTTGAAGATTTTTTAGGAGTTCGATCGAAAGTGAAAATTTTGATATCGGGGTTGGATCCCGATTCCGGAAGTTGGAGTAGGTTTGTAATGTCGAATATGACTTGTGTGCAAAATTTGAGGTCAATCGGACGTGATTTGATAGGTTTCGGCATCGAATGCAGAAGTTGAAAATTTTAAAGTTCATTAAGCTTGAATTGGAGTGCAATTCATGATTTCGACGTTGTTTGATGTGATTTGAGGCCTCGAGTAGGTCCGTGGGATGTTATGGGACTGGGTCGTGTGATTCGACGGGGTCCCGGGGACCTCGGGTGTGTGTCCGGGTGGTTTCAGATCATTTTGGGCTGTTTTGAAATGGCTGATGCTGGTGTCTGGTGTTGTTGTTCGCATTCGCGGGGATCCCCTCGCGTTGGCGAAGAAGAATTAGGCTTCAGGGACTTTGTTCTTCGCATTCGCGAAGAAGAAAATTCTCTATTGCGCAGGTCTGACTTCGGAGGCTCATAACTCACAATTTATAAGGAATTGTGAGATAATGTAAAATTAAAAGTTTCAGGTCTTTTTGTATAGTTTCTAGAAAAATAAACCATTTAGCATTTGGATTTGTGTACAAAGAGTTATGGCTGGTACACTACAGGATATCCGAGAAGATGAAGAAGAAATGTGATTTACACAGGGCTGATTTTGGAAACTTATATCTCGAAATATATGAAGAATTGGGAGATGAGAGAAACATGAAAGTTGTAGATCTTGGAGTCTAGTTTTCAGAATATTAAACCATTTGTCATTTGGAGTTTTGTGCAAAATGTTATGACTATTCTTCTATAGGTTGTCTGAGAAGCGTTTGGAATTGCTTGTCGAGATTTGTTGTTCTTCGCGAACGTGAGGGTAGGCCCGCGAACGCGAAGAAGACTTGCCTGGCAATGTATAGGTTTGAAAAAAATGGGTGAGGCTCATTTCATCTCATTTCCTCCATGGGAGACGACCTAGGGACGATTTTGGAGCTTCATCTTCATCATATGTGTCAAGGTAAGTGATTCCCACCTATTTCAAGTTAAATACTTGGATTATATGTATATATATATATATATATATATATATATATATATATATATATATATGTTTTAACATGTAAATTCATAAAAAATTAGTGAAAACTTGGGGTTATGGTAGAAAGACCTAGAATTTATATTTTTGGATTTTTACCACGAATTTGGGCATGAAATTGAGGAAAATTTTATATTTGAGTTTGTGAGGTTATGGGTAAAGTTTACCCTTGGGATATTTCGGAATCCGGACACGTGGGCCCGAGGGCAATTTCGTCAACTTTTCGAGCGGAGTTGGGAATTTATATAAATTGAATTGTTATAAGTACTAGAGTATATTTTCATTGGTTTGCCCGTTATTTGGATAGTTTTGGGGCGTTGTGCATCAATTCGAGTCGTCGGAAGGGCTTGGAAGCCGGTTATGGAACTTCGGAGCGAGGTAAGTCTCCATTTTAACCTTGTACGGAGGAATTGTCCCCATAGGTGAACTAATTAAATATGTGCTACTATTTGTGAGGGGATACGTATGCACGAGGTGACGGGAGTCCGTGCGTAGCTACTATTATGCTTGTGTCTAGGTAGTCTAGGACCAACTAGCATGCTTTACTTGTCGTACTTGTAATTTTGCTGACAAAAATTAGACTATTTAATATTATCTAATTAGTAAATGAATACCTACGAAGGTTAAAGTTTATTTTCTTAATCATCTAGAAAGAGAATTGATTTTCCTTGGATAATTATTTTCCTAATACAACATGAAATTACTGTCTGAATGTGTGTATCTATGAGTACCTGAGTCGCAGGTATGATTCGCGAGCAGGGTAACTCTATTATTTATATATGACCGCATCGCATGATCGATTCACGAACGGGGTAATAGATGCATCTATGGTTCGAGTCGTCCAACCCTTCGGCAGTGCAAAGTTTAAATTTATCGTTGGTATGAGTCGTTCGACCCTCGGCATACTTGCACATGATATTTTCTGAGTATTTTCTGTGATTTCTAACTGTTTGCTGGCCTTGAATTATAAGTTGTCAACTGAAATGACGAAGACTTAAAATTTGTAACTGTGGAAGAAGTTGTTATTTCCTATCACTATCTGTTAATTCCTATGATATCCATGCTTAGTGTCATCCTTGATTAGATTAAATTTACCTCTAGCAAGTGTCAAATTCGACCTCTCGTCACTACCTCTTCGAGGTTAGACAGGATACTTACTGAGTACATGTTGTTTTCGTACTCATACTACACTTGCTGTGCATTTTGTTGCACAAGTACATGTATATCTAGTGGCCCCGCTTGGCACCGTGGCATGGTTGATATGGGGACTTAGACGAGCTGCACCATCCTGTGACGACTTGCAGAGTCGCCCTCAGATGTATTGTATTGTATTTTAAATTCTTTGTCCAGTTTGTACTCCGGACAAACATTGTATTACTTGTATAATTCTTAGAAATTTGCTCATGCACTTGTGACACCGAGTTCTCGGATGATTTGGGATGTATTTGTTAAATGAATGGTTAAAACTTCATTATTTACTCAGTAAATTTTTATTGATTATTATATAATGAAATGAAAAGTAACGATTTCAAAATACTAAAAATAGAAATCTAATTTAATTATTTTGTGTTGGCTTGCCTGACAGTGGTGTCCGGCGCCATCACGACCTTAATGAATTTTGGACCGTGAAAGCTATACACTATTTCAAACTTTATTACCCTCCCTACTCAAGTTTTAATCTAATTACATAATATATACNATATCCCGCGCCCCCCCGTTTTTCTCGCCCCCCCCCCCCCACGTATCTTCAGTATCTCCCTCCATTAATACATGTTTTCACTTTTCTTCAAAAATCTCTCTACATTTTTTCACTCTTCTTCAAAAAATCTTCTCCATTTTTTGTAGATTCAAGCTCTAAATACTCTACCACACACTTCCATTAACGCATGTTGCTTGCTTAACTTTCAATGAAGAAGAAAACATTTTCGCATATCAGCCTTAATTCCAGTAAAAGAGCAGTAATTCCACCATTGACATCCATTAAAAACTTTGAAGCTTTGAATTCGAATTTGGGTTTTCAAAAACCATTATTTGTTTGGATTGGGTGTTGTTGCAAATAATTGAGAATATTTTTTGGAGTTTATATCTCAATTTTTAGGGTGTTTTGGTGAAGATTAGACTTGATTTTGACTGAATTTTAGATTGAAACTCGAAGAAGAAGAAGAAAACATGACATACATTATACTTATGAAATTGTAATAAAGTTGTAATAAAATTGTAGAAAAATTGTATTCTGTTTTTTATATATATTTATTTATTTAAATATTGTATGAAAGTTGAACAATATTGTATAAAAATTATATTTAAGTTGTATGATATTGTAGTTGTATATAACTGGGTAGAAATAATATATGAAAGTGTAGATAAGTTGTATAATATATAATTAATTGTATGATTTGTTTTTACTATGTATAAATCAGATACAAAATATACAAAAGACATATTGTATACAAATTGTATTTAGGTGGTATGATATTGTAATTGTATATATAACTTGGTAGAAATAATGTATGAAAGTGTAGATAAGTTGTAGATAAGTGTATATTATATAGTTAGTTGTATGAAATTTATTTTTACTATGTATAAATCAGATACAAAATATACAAAAGACATATTGTATAAAAATTGTATGATATAGTAGTTATATTTAACTGGGTAAAAATAATAATGTAAACGATATATATATTTATATTTTGTAAAATAACGAGGCCTGGAATGAAAATATTTTGTTAAAAAGAAAAGAGAAGAACAAACCAAAGAAACTAAGAACTGCTAGTTGCAATAGTTTTCTTAGGATCATTTCGATATTTAGCGAGGAAACAACTTGATAAAAATGTTAAATTTTAGAGAGCGTTGTATAATATAACACAATTTCTTCTCGAATATATTTTCCTCTCTTTCGTACTCAAACGCATACAAAAATGGAGAATTAAAAGAGAGAAAATGGTAATCGACCAGTTGCTCAGGAGTGGCTCTTCTTGATATGGATGGACTGACAAAAGTTGATCCAAAACCCTGCTAAAACAAAATATGAATAAGCATAAAGAAAGAGAGGGATTTCAATCCGGAGAGAAGATGGGAGAGAAGAAAAAAAAGGAAAAATGTGTAATTAAATTTATTGATTAAAGGCACATTTTATGAATTTGAGAATCTTTAAGCATGGGCGAAGCTATTTGTTATGAAGAGTGGTCAACTGACCACCATTCGTCGGAAAATTACATTACGTATATAGGTAAAGTATTGAATTTTAAAGATATATAACATATATTGAACACCCTTTTTCGGAGAATTTTTTTCATTTATTTCAAGTTTAAACACCCTTTAGTAAATTCCTGGCTTCGCCACTACTTTTAAGGTGGATTATTTATATTTTGTAACTAAAATATATTTATGTCAGATAAATATCAAAACATAAACATTTTTCGTAATAAGATTTAAAATAGTATACAGGAATGAAAAAAGAAATCTATTTTTAAAAGCTAACGTACCCGTTGTGGGTGGTCCTTAAACAAGCACATATAAAATATCTTGCATTAATTGATTTGCTATGAACATTAGGTGGAATTAAGAATTTCTTTGTAGAATCTCTTATTTTAAGAAAATTAGGATGAAGTTAGAAGTTTAAGATAAGCTTGGAGCAAACCTAGATATTATTTTCTCGGAATAATGTAACTGTCATATTCTTTATATAATCTGGTAAAGAGAGAAGAGATCGATATAGAAGGGATAACATTTTAAAATGGAACATTATGAGCGTCAATCTTATCAAAATTATATACCTAACTTTTCGAGAAATATTTGGCACTTTTATGCGGTGAAAATCAAGGCCAACAGCTTGGAATTTTAGCACTAGCAAAAGGCAAAGCCACTTAAGCATTGAAGGAATGGTTCGATGACTATTCCCACAAACAGAAGTAACTGTTACTTCCACTGTTTCACAGATAAGGCTTCCCTTGTCATTTTGTCCATTTTGAGGATATTTTGTATTTTTCTAGAATTTGGAATCAATATATTTACCTATTTTCTTCTTTCACCAAGGGACAAAGTTCGATCGTAGGAAAAGCAAAATGCTTCCTTCTGCATCTTTACATGACTAGCTAGTGCACAAAGATTCTGGCACAGACTATAATTATGATGTTTTGTCCAACTAGGAGAAAAGTTGGATAAAAAGATTTTTAAAGAGATGGAAAATTCAATGGGAAATGGGAATCAAACCCTAACCATATTCACAGTCACAATTAGAATTTCAAACTTATAAGTTCAAAATTTTGAGCATCTTAAATTACTGAGTTCTAAATTATTAAACTGTAATTAATCAATAAATTGTTTAAGATAAATATAAGATTTGAACTAAAATTACTGAATTCATCGAACCCGTGGCCAGATCACTGGCTCCGCCCCTAACCATATTCTAAAATTCGCCTATGAAAGTATGACACATATTTATTTAAATTATTTCAAACGTAATATTGATCTTAGCACGTAGACCTTGCCTCGTTAATTAATACTATTAGTTCCTTAAATAAAGAATCTTGGAGGTAGGACCAATTTCTTGCCTACGTACTGCTCTACTAAAGTTGACTTATTAAAGTATACTCCCTCATGTCTAAAATAAGTGATTTTTTGTCTGTTTTTATGCAGATTAAGAAATCTATCTTTTAGTCTTAATTAATAATAAAATTGACCATATTAACATTTATTATTTCATATAAATACTCATAACACATACTCCAACATTATTTACTCCAAGCGCAATGTAAGAATAAAATAATTCATTCATTCTCGAAATCTGAAAAAAATCACTTATTTTGGACCAAAAGAAAAAGGCCAGAAAATTACTTATTTTGGACCGGAGGAAGTAATACTATCTAAGAATTTTCAACGCCATATGATACGAGTTTAATTTGCCGTACATCTCTTACGTTTCTGGTTTTTTTAAACCTTTTCTTTAGTGATTTCGTTGATAGGGATTATCTTCTTCAACGAGCAAATCGCAAAGCAGTAACGTAAAAGAAATCTTTCGACATTAGGAGAGCTTTCTTATCTTAAACTAAAAGATATTCAAATTCCATGATCAATGCATCCTTTAACATTAAAAAACACATCTAAACTCCAAAGTGAAATCTTAAATAGGAAAAATAAAGATTATTTTAATTGATTTTTGTGGCTGTTTTCATATCTATCAAAGAATCCACCTTAATTTTAGTATTAATTAATAATAAAATTGATGATATTAACTTTAATTTGTTAATCGAAAACATAACAAATACTTTTGAACTCTTTAGTCCGGTCCGAGAGCTATTTTGAAAAAAAAATTAATTCCTTCTTGATTTTCGAAAAACTCAAATATTATGGATCATTAAAAATGGCCAAAAGAAATCAGTTAAAGTGAAGTAGGCAACTAGAATTAGCGACTTCCTCAATTTGCTTACCTTTTCCCTCAATCTTTAATGAAATTAACAATAACAAAATAAACGTAAAGCATGGACCACGGAAACGTCATATATGATGTAAACATAACGTAATGTTCAAATGAAAACACATAATTACTCTTGTGGTTCCCATGGATCGTCGTCATATTGCCAAATTTACATTATAACGTTCAACTGCATTTGGAACTTGGTTTCAGTGAAACATCCAATTGACTACAAACTTAATTAGAAGTTCTCACACCTGGAATTTGAGGACAGTATTGTGTACGCGGACTTTATTTTTATTTAGTGAAGATGGAGAGTCTATTTTCAATAGATCCTTGGTTCGGATAAAAAAGATCAAGTGCAACGTTGCAAAATAATTGAAGATAGGCAAAACGTAAAAATTTACTATTCTCTTCGGTCCAAAATAAATAATTTTTTGACTTTTTTTGTGATCCAAAATAAGTGATTTTTTCAGATTTGAAGAATGAATTTATTATTTTGTTTTCCACATTGCCTTTGGAGCAAATAGTGTTGGAGTATGTGTTAGAAGTATTTATGTGAGATAGTAAAGGTTAATATGGTCAATTTCATTGCTAATTAAAATTAAAAAATGGATTTCTTAATCTGTATGAAAAAAACAAAAAAATCATTTATTTTGAACCGGAGAGAGTAGCATTTGGTAATTATATATCAAATTGATGTACAGTACTATAGTTAAGTAATACATGATATGATATTCATACTAATTAATCATAGTTAAGTAATAAAATGCTATTATACGGAGGGAGTATTATTATTATAGTGTGAACACTGAGTGAGAATATTTTTTACTAGGGAGGATATCACATATTTTTAAGTAACGCTATCCATAATATGCTTACTTGTCAATTAATGAAGATTGACTATTTGGGTTCATTTCCGCTAAGTTGAATATATTCACTCTTTACTACTTTTATCTGTCTTTGCTCTACGTAGTAAAACTTTCTTATTCATGAGACAATGAGAAAATCACTTAGAATTAAAATCGAGTTGGCAGAAGCTAAGTACTGCTCCCTCAGGTTCACAACAATTAATTAACATATTAATATTTACCATCTCTTCACCTAAATACTTCTAATACAAACAAAAAAGATTATTCATTCTTGAAATATAAAAAAACCAGATATTTTAGACGCCAAAAAATCAATTATCGTGGATCGGAGGAGGGAGTATAAAAGACGGAGGAGGGAGTATAAAAGACGGACAATCAGATGGCTGTAATATTTATTGCAATAATAGAATCAAAATACTTCAATTAAATGAAGAATTGATATGTCTTTCAGTTCCTCTGCTGCTCTAACTCCAACCCAAACACAGACCCAACAGCATTTAGAACAGAAGAGAAAAGAGAAGGGGGGGGGGGAGGGGGGGAGTTGCTATTTAGCTAGCTGCATGCATGCAATTAGTGACCAGAACAAATTAAAATACCATTTCATGATTTTAATTATCACTTACATTCCTTAATTATTTCAATTCTGCAGATTTTGATGATGCGTAAAGATAACTAGGCAAAGGACTAGCCCGTGGCGATTTCATTGGTAACTCCGATAAACGTTTTCCGTTCCTATCGTAGTAAATCACGCCGGAAAAATCCAACGGCTGACATTTGTCGCCCATTAATATATCCCTCTGCCATAGCCCTCCATCTCCAAAATCCTCACCATCTTCAATCTCTTTCTTCTCCTCCTCCTTCTTCACCTTTTTCTTCTGCCTAAGGGTAATTGTTTTACCGCTTATCTTCGCCAGAAATTTCTTCGGTTTTGCTAGTGATGAATTGTCGCCTAGTTTTTCACTTTTTGTACCTCGGCTATGTTTTTTCTTCCAGTAAGCCCACAAAGAATTCATTGAACCCATTAAACTGACGACAAGCCCCTTCGATGAGTTTCCGGTGGTGGTGGCTCCGCCGTGAGCGGTGGAGCCGATGGGAGTTGGGGGAGGTGTTAGGAGAACCATTTTCATCTGCTACTGCTCCGTCTATAGTGGTGTGAGGGATTTTATAAGAGAGAGGAGAGGTTAACCCAAAGTAGCCGGTAACTGGTTTTACGGATTTTGACGGATTAGGATTTGTTTGTTTTTTTTGTTAATTTATTACTATAAAATAGTGCACGAGTGGATTTTTGAAATTTAAAAAGCACCAGATTATAGGATAATCTGGTTTGCATAGACTATTTTACAGGTATTCTTTCTTTCTCTACTTGAATAACAGCTAATATGAATTTTTTATTTAAAAATTGAATATAAAAATATATTATTCTTTTTAAAGACACAAATAACAAAAAGAGTGCATATAAGTGCAAATAGCGTAAGTAATACTTGTAAAACTAGTGCCGTGATTCTTTGATTATCTTTTTCATGTAAATATTGAATAACAAAGGCACAGTTGCCTAGGTTTGCGAGTGACAACTTTTTGTGATTTTTTCCAAACGTGTTTGTTTAGTTTAAGTTTAATTCTTTTAAATATATTAATTGGAAATAAAGACAAATTTCCGAAATTCAATTGGCAAGACTCAGATTGATTATCTTCTCTGCAGGAAATGCGATAAAGGTCTGTGCATTGACTGCAAGGTCATCCCGAGTGAGCACCTCACAACTCTACATAGTCTCCTAGTTATGGACCTAGAGATCAAGAGGAGTAGGAGGAAGAGGGCGGGGTGCAGACAACCTAAGATCAAGTGGGGTAAATTGACTAAGGACAAAGCTCAGGAGTTAGGGGAAAAGTTGTTGGCTATGAGGGCCTGGATGAGTATGGGGGACGCGTCTAATATGTGGTCCATGACTGCGGATTGCATTAGGGTAGCTGCTAGAGAGGTCTTAGGGGTCACAAAGGGTTCTCCTAGGGGTCATAAAGGGGACTGGTGGTGGAATGGAGAGGTTCAAGGTAAATTGGAAGCTAAGAAAGCTGCTTATTTGAAGCTAGTAGAGAGTACAAACGAGGAGGAAAAAGGACTTATCGGGAGTGTTACATAAAGGCAAAGAAAGAGGCAATGTTAGCAGTTACGACGGCTAAGAACGCATCATTTGCTCGTTTGCACGAGGAGCTCGAGGGCAAAGGTCCACAAGAGGTTGTACCGGTTGGCCAAGGTGAGGGAGGGGAAAGCTCGTGACTTAGACCAAGTCAATTGCATCAAGGACGAGGATGGTAAAGTGTTGATGGACGAGGCACTTATTAGGAGAAGATGGCAAACATACTTCCATAAATTGTTGAATGAGGAGGGGGATAAACTCATTGTGCCGGGTGAGTTGGAGCACTCCGAGAGTCGCGGGATTTTGGGTACTGTAGGCGGATTACGGTAGAAGAGATGGAAGGAGCAATGCGTAAGATGTGTAGGGGCGGAGCAACGGGGCCAGACGAAATCCCGTTGAATTCTGGAAGAGTGCGGGGTGGGAAGGTTTGGAGTGGCTCACTAGGATGTTTAATGTTATTTTTAAGGAAAAGAAGATACCCGAAGAATGGAGGTGGAGTACAATGGTTCCGCTTTACAAGAACAAGGGTGATATCCAAAATTGCAACAATTATAGGGGTCTCAAGTTATTGAGTCACACTATGAAGGTTTGGGAGAGAGTGGTGGAGGCCAGGATGAGGAGGTGCATGTCTATTTCCAAGAATCAGTTTGGATTCATGCCAGGTCGTTCGACTACGGAAGCTATTCATCTGGTAAGGAGATTAGTGGAGCAGTACAGGGAAAGGAAGAAGGATTTGCATATGGTGTTTATTGATCTTGAGAAGGCATACGATAAAGTTTCGAGGAAGGTATTGTAGAGGTGTTAGGAGGTTAGCGGCGTTTCTGAGCGTACATTAGGGTGATTAAGGATATGTATGATGATGCTAAGACTCGAGTGAGGACTGTGGGTGGTGACTCGGACCATTTCCCTGTGCTGATGGGGCTGCATCAGGGATCGGCTCTTAGCCCACTTTTGTTTGCCTTGGCGATGGATGTACCGTCACGTCACATCCAAGGGGAGGTGCCTTGGTGCATGTTATTTGCCGTTGATATAATGTTGATTGATGAGACGCGTAACGGAGTTAACGCGAGGTTGGAGGTTTGGAGACAGACCTTGGAGTCTAAAGGTTTCAAACTGAGTAGAACCAAGACAGAATACTTGAAGTGAAAATTCAGCGAGACCCATGATGCAGACGTAGAGGTTAAGCTTGATGCTCAAGTTATCCCCAAGAGAGCGAGTTTTAAGAATCTCGGGTCTATTATCTAGGGTAACGGAGAGATTGACGAAGATGTCACACATCGCATCGAAGCGGGGTGGATGAAGTGGAGGATCGCTTCCGGTGTTCTATGTGATAGGAATGTGCCGTTAAGACTTAAGGGTAAGTTTTATCGTGTGGTGGTTCGACCCGCTATGCTGTATGGGGCTGAGTGTTGGCCAGTCAAGAACTCCCACGTGCAGAAAATGAGAGTAGCAGAGATAAGGATGTTGAGATGGATGTGTGGTTGTACCAGGCGAGATAGGATTAAGAATAAAGCTATACGGGACAGAGTGGGATTAGCCTCCGTGGAGGACAAGATGCGGGAGTCGCGGCTGAGATGGTTCAGACATGTTAGGAGAAGAAGCATTGATGCCCCTGTCAGGAGGTGTGAGAGGTTGTCCATGGAGAGTTTGAGAAGGGGTCGAGGTAGGCCTAAGAAGTACTGGGGAGAGATGATTAGGCAGGACATGTCGCTGCTTCAACTCACTGAGGACATGACACTTGATAGGAGGGTGTGGAGGTCGAGGATTAAGGTAGAAGGTTAGTAGGTAGTTTATAGTGGTCACCGATAGGCTTAGTAGCATGCATTTTCCTTCATATTCTTAGATTTTTATTATGGTATGTGGTTTTGTTCGCCTAAGGTATTGTATTCGCCTCGGGGTTTTTTGTTTTTTGTTTTTTGCCCTTCATGAGCTGATGGTCTATTGGAAACAGTCTCTCTACCTGCACTAGGTAGGGATAAGGTCTGCGTACAGACTACCCTCCCTAGACCCCACATATTGGGATCAAACTGGTTTGTTGTTATTGCAAATAAAGACAAATAATTTCGATATTAAAGAATTCCTATCATTGTAACTTCAAAATAAGAGAAATCTATCCAAACACAATAATTTTCATGATCGTTTTTATAAAAAAATTAAGGAAATTGAGGAAAAAAAATTTGTTAGTCAAACAACTTTTTGCTTGTGGTTTCTGACTTCTTGTCAAGTCTCTATCATCCATCCAATCATATTTAAACTTTTCTTATTTTAGTCTTTAGAGTTTAGATAAATGGATGATGCTGAATAGGACTGGGTCAACAATAAAGAACGTAGGAGTATTATATTGGCATTACATTCCTCTTTCTTGGAGTTTTTTTTTTCTTTTTTCGGTTCTTAAAATATGCATTGGTCAGTAGTCAATGGTGGTTATTCTATAAAATGATCTTCAAGATTACATTTTTTCCCAATAAACTATTTAGAATTGTTTTAAAAAGCGTTTTTACGGCGAGTTGGGACGAGGCACATAAAAAATATCCCCAAGTGATGGTGGGGGCAAAACTCAAGAGGCGTACGTTCGGCAAAGCGTACGTCAGGGCGTTGAAAGTGTTTTTAGTGAGTCGTAAGCCTAATAATATTATTCAAATTAAAATAAAATTTATTGAATAAGTCTATAATATAATATCAAAATTCTCAAAAGTCGGCTCGTAACTATTCAAGTTATAAAAACGAACTGAAATATTAAATTTAAAAGACAAGACTTTTTTTATTGTTAGAAGCCCTAATTTATGGTCAATCTCGATTTTTTATCTTGTCCGCTAGTCTATTACTATCTCTCAAAAGCAACGAACAATCAATTTTTTTTGCGAATACAAAGAAAGCTCCAGTTCCTCCATAACAGCAAGTTCAAATTTCAAATTGCAAGTTAGTCATCCTTTTTGTTCTTCCATGTGCAAAACTTTATTTTTTTTACTCAAGTTCATTATGCTTGTAAGTAGCATATAATGGATTATTTTGACTAGTTTTTTATAGGAATGAGACACATCTATATATTTTTTCTATTTATTTATAGTTTTTTAAATTTGTATGCATTTTTACCTATTTTAAATTATTAACTCTAATAATACTTTATGAAATATCAAAAATTAAATACTCATGGGACTTCGCCTCGCCCGCCCACACCTTTTAAAACAGTGACTATTAGTAAGATGATCTCACCTACGATTGGAAAAATAAAAACTAAAAAGCGTGCGCACATCTTTCTGATGAATAATATATCTTGAAATTAAGCTAAATGCACGACTACTCAATTAATGTAATAGCGAAAAGTGATTTAAACCATAAATTAACTACTCTTTTCAGCTTGCGTGAATTTCAGCAAGGATTTATTGGAGATTAACAATTTAAAATAAGATAATAAAAATAATTTATTAGTTATGTCAACGTTTAAGAGGGTTATGACTTATGGCTTGTATAGTTGTATATGGGGGACTTATCAATATCTCTTAATTGAACTTCAGCTTGTAATTTGGAGCTCATATAGTTTCTGGCCCGCCAAAACCACAAAAGTCGCACCTTTAATTGTTTATCTACAAACTCTACGGGAGAATGTAACGATGCGACCGGTCGTTTTGAGAGTTAGGACCTCGTTTTGAGAGTTAAAACCCCGATCCTTTAATAACTGATTTCCCCACGTTTGTTTCTGTTATTGGGACTTGCCGAAGTGATTAGTTATGGAATTCGGAGAGTTTTGGGACACATAGTCCCTAATTATGAGTTTAAACCTTAAAAATCAGAACGTAGTCGGAATTGTGTGAAGACGGATCCGGAATGGAATATCGTCGACTTCGTTAGCTCCATTGAGTGATTTTGGGGTTCGGAGCACGTCCGGAATGTGTTTTCGAGGTCTGTAGTAGATTTAGGCTTGAATTGGCGAAAGTTAGATTTTCGGCGATTTCAGTCGATAGGTAAAATTTTGATATCGGACACGGAATAGAATTCCGAAAGTGGCTGTAGGTTCGTAGTGTCATTTGTGACTTGTGTGTCAAATTTGAGGTCATTCGGACGAGATTTGACGTGTTTCAGAATCGTTGGTAGATTTTGGAAAAATGTTAAGTTCTTAGGCTTGAATCCGTTTGTAATTCATGTTTCTGGTGTTGTTCGAGGTGGTTTGAAGGCTCGACTAAGTTCGTATGGTGTTTTGGGACTGGTTGGTAGTTTTGGTTGAGGTCCTGGGGGCCTCGGGTGTGTTTCGGATACTCAACGGGTTATTTTTGGACTTAGGATGATTATTGGTTTTGCTGGTGTTTGCACCTGGTTTTTCTTCATTGCGATCGCGCAGAACAATTTGGAGGCCAATTGGGTTAATGCTTGGCGATTGCATAGAAAGGGACGCGATCGCGTAGGGTAGGCAAGTTGTGCATCGCGAACGCGTGGACCAGGCCGTGTTCGCGTAGAAGAATAAGGCTGAAAAGAGAAGTTGGGTGTTAACCCTTCGCGATCGCGTGGGAGCAGTCGCGTTTGCGTAAGTCAGTGGAACCAAAGCATCGCATTCGCGTGGGTGGTGTCGCGATCGCGTAAAGTAAAAAGTAAAGGCAGAGAATTTGTTCTTCGCGATCGCGAGTGTACTTCCGCGATCACGATTAAGGAAAATTTGGGCAGAATTAAAATGTTCAAAAATGAGGGTTTAAGTCATTCTTCACAATTTGGACTTGAGATCTCGGGATTAGGCAATTCTTCAAGGGATTTTCACGTGAATATTACGGTAAGTGATTCTTACTTAGTTTTGATTAATTCTCGCTAATATATGCTTAAATTCATCATCTAATTTCGGATTTGGGGTGAAAATTTGGAAAAATTTGAGAAACGTTCCTAGGCCGAGTTTTTGGGTTTTGATCGAGAATTGGTTATCGGATTTGAGTAAATTTGGTATGGTTAGAATCCTGAGTAAATAGGTGTTCGAAATTTGTAATTTTTACCCATTTCCCGAGACGTGGGCCCAGGGAACTTTTTGGAACGATTTTTCCTAATTTCGCGTTTTAGTTTTCGAATTGATTAGTTAAATTCGTTACTTAAAGTTATAGTTACATTGTGCAATTGAATTGAATAGATTTGGGTCATTTGGAGTCTGGTACTCGTGGCAGGAACGTGATTTCAAGTTGAGTTGAGCGGTTGAGGTAAGTGGCTTGCCTAACCCTGTGTTTGGGACTTCTCTTTAGGTTGTTTTGATAATATTCGTTGTGTGGGCGCTGTGTACGTGAGGTGACGAGTACGTACACGAGCCATTATTGCTAAAATCCCACTTTTCCTTCTTAAATCATAAATTGTTCCTTCTCCTATCAATTTGTATTAATGTGCTAAATTGTTTATTTCACTATTTTTCATATTTTTGCACTACTTTTATTTAAAGTTAAAGTTTGGAAATTTAGAAATTCCGTGAGAATTTGGTTATAACTGAGACCTGGAAAAGGTGACTGAGTTATTTTAATTGTTGTTGCAGTTATTATTTATTTGTTTTAGATTTCCTTCTTGCTTCATGTATTATTTTCACAGGTAATATTGTTAATGCCCCGTCGTAGCCTCGTCACTACTTCATCGAGGTTAGGCTCGGCACTTACTCAGTATATGGGGTCGGTTGTACTGATACTACACTCTGCACTCTTTTGTGCAGATCCAGGTACCGGCCAGTAGTAGAAATTTTTAGAGCAACTATCTATTTTTCGGAGACACGAGGTATATCTGCCGGCGTTCGCAGATCCCGAGAGTCTTCTCTTAGTTCGTAGAGACTGTTTTATATTTTTCTCAAAACAGTTATATTATTTCGTTCAACCCATTATGTGTAGTAATCTTAGAAGTTCGTGAATTATGACACCAGACCCTGGGCAGTCTTAGAGTTATTTATATAATTAGTTCGTGGTTCGATTTAATTATTAGTTTATTTTTTTATTTATGTAGTCAAATCGTTGGAAATTATTAGATCTAATTTACTTTAAATTTGTCTTATTGCATTTAAGTAAATAATCAATGCAAAGTAGTTAATCGAACTCTAACATTGGCTTGCCTAGCGAGGCGCCATCACGATCCCTAAGGTTGGGAATTTGGGTCGTGACAAGTTGGTATCAGAGCACTAGGTTTCCTAGGTCTCAAATTTCACGAACAAACTTGATAGAGTCTGATGGATCGGTACGAAGACGTCTGTAGTTATCTCTCAGAGGCTATGAAGTTAGGAACAATTTCACTTCTATTCTACTATATCGTGTGAATTTATTCTACTATTGATGATTGAACTTGTCTATTCTTGTCCTCC
This sequence comes from Nicotiana undulata, assembly GCA_005239495.1. Taxonomy (NCBI): domain Eukaryota; kingdom Viridiplantae; phylum Streptophyta; class Magnoliopsida; order Solanales; family Solanaceae; genus Nicotiana; species Nicotiana undulata. The sequence goes on along the minus strand of ML283315.1, from coordinate 4,486 downwards.
CACAAATCTCGTCAACACGCCAAACGTCTACAACCGGACAACAGATGAAGCCTTAATGACAGCTACGATTAGTGGAAGAGATAGAGACAGAGCTCAGTCTAAAGCTCGAACATCAGCATCTATTGTACAGTCTCTAATGGTTTTTAACGCGGAGGTTCTAGCTCAGTCGGTACATGTTGGACTAGCCCATATCACTGAAGGATTTATAACTACTCTAGTATTTCATAACAAGGGAATAGTTGAAAGCAACGGGGTTGATTTATATGAGCTGTGAAGTTTAACATGGTGGATTATCAGACGTTGTCACCTAGGACTTCGTGCCAAGTGGGGGAGTCCACTGTCAAGGAATAGATTGTGGGGTCATGTGTTATATTGGTTTTGGTGTGGAATGTATAAGGCCTGAGATTTTGCAAGAGATAAAGCTAAGAATTGTGGTATGTCTGTATCCTTAATAACCATATACCTCAGTACCAAAGGAGTTATATAAACAACTTTAGATCTACAGAAGGTTTACTAAGCGTGGAAGTCACGGTTGCGGATTTTGGGGTGCTCCAGAGGGAGTACAGTGTTGACAAGATTCTAGACTATATGGTTCGTGCCAAGGTTTTTCTGTATAGAGCTCTACCTTTGGGTTCATTGTGCATCAATAAGGATAAAATTTACCCCAAGGAATAACGAAGGGTACATGAATAAGTGGGGTAGCTCAGCGGTGTTGAGTCAACATGGTAAAGAAGAAATTGGCCGCCGGTGTTTGTGGCAATCCTACGAAGAGGATGATCAGCCAATGCAACCTCAATTACTTGACTCAGTTCTGATAAATTCTTTTGAAAGACTTGTTTCTCGGACTCTCCATAATACGTGGCGCATAAGGTTTGAACGGTTGCATCAGGTCATATGACGGTGTCAGAATATGCCATCAGGTTCGATAAGTTAGCCCGTCATACTCCTACTTCGATTCATCTAGCCAGAGAGCAAGTCCACTGACTCATTAAAAGACTCAATTATGACTGTAAATTTTTGTATGACTCAGGGCAAGTTGATACTTTATGTCGGCTAGTGGTAGAAATTGTCCTAAACTTGGGAGAGTCATATTTCATCAGAGCACTCAGGCTACATGCACCATTGCAGTTACAACCCAACTACATGACCAACTAGGGAAAAAGGAGTCGGAATGTCAAAAGTGGAGGTCAGATTCCTAAAGGTGGAGATCCAACCTGTTGATATATTTTCTATGGTATGGCTGAGGTTGTTACATTAAATAGTGCTATTACAAGAACAATCTCTAATTATTATAAAGTGATGATTTCCTGAACTTAATTCGGTTATGCATATCTAATAAAATTCTTCTAATATGCTCCACTCTCGGGGTGAGCTTCGTAACTCTAAAATCTACTTATGTGAATACTTGTATTGAGAAATTCTACGGAGATAACTGTGTCTATCATTACGTGTTGTAATTTTGTTTAACGGAAAATATTTAAAGGAAGGAAATGGAATTTTTCGATTGGCACGATACACATGTTGCTTGTGATTCAGAATTGAGGACGAGATCCTCACATTTTAATATGATTTGAGTTGTTTAAATCGGGCTACGAGTCACGGTATAAGTTATGTAAGGATGAGGTCCTTGTGATGAAAATTCTTGTGTTTAAATTCTACCTTGTGAATTAAAATCTTACTATAGTACTAACAGAGAGTCATGCATGTTAGGGTTATTCGAAAATTTCTGTATAATAATAATAAAAAATAATAATAAATAGCTAAATAAATAAATGAATGAATTAACTAATTAATTATCTATCTGTGCATAATTTGTCAAATTCGTGCTATAATTATTGAGCTTTAACCTACAAGGTAGGTGCCTGCCCATGTGACGTTAAATGAGACATGTTAATTCGGGTATATAACTACAAGGTCTTCAAGCATCGTATCTCGTTATCAGTATAGTGAAGATTTGAAAGGAGATTTTCTCTGTTGACGTGAAGCTATTTGATAATTCTGTAATTTGTTATGAGAAACTATTAAGAAAATAGAGGCAGTCAATAACTGGCCTAGACCCACTACAGCTACGTAGATTAGGAGTTTCTTGGGTTTGGCGGGTTATTACCGTCGTTTTGTGGAGGGTTATCATCCATAGCATCCTCAATGACTAAATTGACTCAGATAGGTGCCCCGTTTAAATGGTCATATGAGTGCGAGGCGAGCTTTCAAAATCTCAAGACAAGCTTGACTTCAACACCGGTATTGGTGCTACCATCAGGTTCGGGTTCTTTCATGGTGTATTGTGACGCTTCCCGAGTTGGACATGGAGCAGTATTGATGCAGGATGGCAGAGTGATTGCATATGCGTCTCGTCAGTTGAAAGTTCATGAGAAGAATTATCCCGTTCATGACTTAGAGTTGGCATCCATTGTTCATACATTAAAATTTTGGAGGCACTATCTTTATGGCGTGCCGTGTGAGGTTTTTTGCTGACCATCGTAGTCTCCAGTACTTATTCAAGAAGAAGGATCTAAACTTGAGGTAGCGGAGATGGTTAGAGTTATCGAAAGATTATGATTTCACTATATTATATCATCTAGGGAAGGCCAATGTGGTGGCCGATGTATTAAGTCGAAAGGCGGTGAGTATGGGCAGCCTTGCATATATTCCAGTTGGTGAGGGACCATTGGCTTCAGACATTCAGACGTTGGCTAATCAGTTCGTGAGGTTGGATATTTCGCCCAGCAGTGTTCTAGCTTGTACAGTCGCTCGGTCTTCTCTAATTGGGCGCATCCGAGAGCGGCAGGATGATGACCCACATTTGGCGGTTCTTAGGGACACAGTTCGGCACGGTGGTGCCAAGCAGGTTACACTTGGAGATGATGGTGTTTTGAGGATGCAGGGTCGGTTATGTGTGCCTAATGTTGATGGCCTTCGTGAGTTGATCCTTGAGGAGGCTCACAATTCTAAGTATTCGATTCACCTAGGTGCAACCAAAATGTACTAAGACTTGAGACATCATTATTTGTGGAGAAGGATGAAAAAGGACATTGTTGCGTATGTGGCTCGTTGCTTAAATTGTCAGCAGGTAAAGTATTGAGCATCAGAGACCCGGTGGTTTGCTTCAACAGATAGATATTCCTGAGTGGAAGTGGGAGCGTATCACTATGGACTTCGTTGTTGGGCTCCCACGGACTCAGAGGAAATTTGATGCAGTTTGGGTTATTGTGGATAGGCTGACTGAATCAACACATTTCATTCCTGTGGCAAGTACTTATACTTCGGAGCAGTTGGCTGAGTTACATATCCGAGAGATTGTTCGCCTTCATGGTTTGCCCGTGTCTATCATTTCAGATCGGTGTACGCAGTTTACTTTGCACTTTTGGAGGGGAGTTCGGCATGAGTTGGGTACCCGAGTAGAGTTGAGTACATCCTTTCACCCTCAGACTGACGGGAAGCCCGAGCGTACCATTCAGATATGGGAGGATATGCTCCGCGCTTGTATTATTGACTTTGGAGGTTCGTGGGATCAATTCTTGCCATTAGCGGAGTTTGATTATAATAATAGCTATCAGTCGAGCATTTAGATAGCTCCTTATGAGGCATTATATGGTAGACAGTGCAGATCGCCAATTGGATGGTTTGAGATGGGAGATGCTCGGTTACTGGGTACAGACTTAGTTCAGGAGGCCTTGGATAAGGTCAAGATTATTTAGGAGAGACTTCGTGCAGCTCAGTCTAGGCAAAAGAGTTATGCCGATCGTAAGGTTTGTGATGTGGCTTTCATGGTGGGAGAGAGAGTTACTTCGTGTGTCGCCCATGAAGGGTGTTATGAGGTTTGGAAAGAAGGGTAAGTTGACCCCTAGGTATATCGGGCCATTTGAGATTCTTGATAGAGTGGGGGAGGTAGCTTATAGACTCGTGTTGCTTCCAGGGTTATCCTCAGTTCATCCGGTGTTCCACGTGTCTATGCTCCGAAAATATCATGGTGACCCGTCCCACGTGTTAGATTTCAGCTCTGTCCAATTGGACAAGGAATTGACTTATGCGGAGGAGCCGGTAGCTATTTTAGGCCGGTAGGTTTGTCAGTTGAGGTCTAAGAGTTATCCTTCAGTTCGAGTGCAGTGGAGAGGCCAGCTGTCACGACCCAAATTCCCAACCTAAGGGATCGTGATGGCGCCTAACACCACACTTGCTAGGCAAACCAATGTTAGAATTCGAGTAGCTAATTTTCTTTGATTATTTTCTTAAGCATCAATTAATAAATTTAAAGTAAACTTAATTTAAATGATTTCAAAAGATAAAATAATAAATAATTGAATAAAAACGAACCACGAACTGATTATGTAAACAACTATAAGACTACCCCAGGGTCTGGTGTCACAATCCATGTACTTCTAAGGAATACTACAAATAATGGCCAAAATAAATAGTGTAACTTTTCTGAATAATATAAAATAGTGTATGTAAAATAGGAGAAGACTCTCGGAATCTGCGAACGCCG
>ML283314.1:83305-136563 GCA_005239495.1 Nicotiana undulata | reverse complement strand
AGCCCGGACAGTCCGTGGTAAAACAGTCATAACTTCTTACTCCGATGTCGGTTTGATGTGAGGGATTTTTGGTTGCGAACTAGACTCGTAGACCTTCGATTAGGTGGGTTGTGAGTCCCATAACTCTTTATATATTTGGAGAAATTATCTGATACATTTGACCCAAAGTTTAGAAAATTTATTAGAGAAATTTACGATAACTTTTGCCGACCTTTATTTCGCAACTTGCTTGACTCCAAAAATTAACATGTGACCCGTGTGATATTATAATACTTCATAACACATTATTCTTATCATATTATACACTCTTAGTCTTATCTCACAGGTGCAAGTTAACATAAACCTTCCGAACGCGCGGGGTTCTACCCGAGTTATTTCTTTAACCACAAACCTTTGTTTAAGGGATTCCTTTGACCTAAAGCTTTAGTTTTGTTCCTTGATATTACCAAACATTTTCAGTCTTATTATCCCAATGTGCTATACGCAATCATATATACCTAATATAACCACGCCATTTTACGTATATTACGTAAGAGAAGAGAAAAAAAACACACGGGGTCTCACACAATGGCAGTCTTGCACTCTGAGAGTACCTGTAACAACTGTTGTTCTTGCACATCTAACAAACCAGATGAGATAATAACAGGTAACGTAGAGTTAGGTCCAAGAAACGCATACCTGAGATGGGCTGGTAAAGGCTTCAGCTCTAACTTGGGTGGTTCTTCGACTGAGGGTTTGGCTGGAGGACTCTCTCTTTTCTAAGTGTAAAGGTTCAATTTCGAGAGTCCTCGGCCACATCCCTTTTCCTTCCAGAGCTAAGACCCACTCTGCCAATTCCTCACCATTCACATCATCTAAGTTCATCAAACATATAGCCAAAGTGTCCCCAACAGTCAGGGACGCATCATCTTCGTCTAGTATCACGTCCACGGCATCAACGAGAGAGCAGTTGGCGAACTCACTTGGTCGCCTCATAGACTTCTGCACGTTGAACGTGATTTCCTCATCATTGAGCCTCATCTTAAGCTCACCAGTCTCATAATCGATAAGGGCTCTGCCTGTGGCCAAGAATGGCCTTCCCAAGATTATGGGAATTTCTTCATCTACCCGACAGTCTAAGATCACAAAATCAGCAGGGAACAAAAATTTCCCCACTTGCACTAACACATCGTCCAGAATACCCGACGGTCTCTTCACCGTCCTATCAGCAAGTTGCAATAGCATGGATGTAGGATTGACTCTACCAATCCCCAGTCTTTTATAGATGGCCAGCGGCATCAGATTGATGCTAGCCCCCAAGTCACATAGAGATTTGGCGAAAGCAAAGTTGCCAATAGTACAAGGAATTGTAAAACTCCCTGGGTCAGACAACTTTTCAGCAATAGGACGCGTCACCACCGCACTACAAGTCTGGGTAAGGGTGACAGTAGCTAGATCTTGGAAGTCAAATTTTCTGGACATCAAGTCCTTCATCATTTTAGCATAGCCAGGCATTTCCTTCAAAGCATCAATCAATGGGATTACTTGTATTTGCTTTAACATGTTCAAGAACTTCTTGTACTGCTCATCCTTCTGGTATTTTGCCAGCCTTTGAGGGAATGGGGCTGACGGTCTCTTCTTTCCTGTTATCTATTCTTTTTCTTTTTCAACCGCCACCTCTACTACCGGCTCTGAGATTTCCTCCAGTTCATTTTCAGCTTCACTTTGCTTGCTGGATTTTCCTTCAACTGGCTGCACTGTGACCTTTGTCAAAGGAGTCGCGTCATCAATTTCAATAGGCACTTGCACTAGCGTATCTGTCTATCTGCTCTCACGTACCATCTCCTGCTCCAAGTCCAGGTCTCTGCCATTGCGAAGACTCACTGCCATTAGTTGCTTTGGGCCCTGGTCCCTTGGATTCACCTGGGTATCAGCAGGTAAAGTTCCATGAGGATGATTGTGCACTGCATTTGAAATTTGCCCCAACTGTACCTCAATGTTTTTAATGGCTGAGTCATGGACATCTACTCTTTCGCTGATCTTGGCAGTTGACCCAATCACTTGTTGCATCATAGCTTCTAACCTCTTGGGCGAATTCCTTAAGTTTATATAGGGTTTGGGGCTTAAAATCCCGTGTTTTGCACTTTAGTCCCTGAAGTTTACGCGTCCTTCCGTGGTCGCACCGCGGTTACGCCAGGACCGCGGCCAAACAGGTTCTCTGAATCTGAGGCTGCTTCCTATCGGGGTTGCACCGCGGCCGCGCCCGGACCGCGACAGGCCTGCTTCAGCTCTGCGTTTGCTTATTATTTGGTGCACTTTGTGGGTATTATTTGATTGGCCTCCTTTTTCCCGTAATTGACTCCAAAAATGTTCCAACGTCCTTTTCTTGTGATATATCACCTGCAATGCATAAAAAGCATTAATCAAAGCATTTTGTTATCAATATTTACATTAAAAACGATACAAAATGTGGTTCCTTAGGGTCCTAATTATAGTAGAATTCACCTATTATCAGTTGTTCGATAACCCCTGTGATGAAAGCGAGTTAAAATATAGTCATCATCCATAATATCCCCTTACATAAGACGACAAGGGACCAACACAAAGAAAAATCCCAAAAAACCCTAGCTTTATCAATAACTTACAAATAAAAAGCCTTAGCTGTAGCAGTAGAAAATAAGGAGAGATCGGACCTTTAAGCGTTGTAAATACGATGAGAAATCAGTGGAAATACTAGATTCCAACACCATTGACGAAAGAAGAAGAAGCTTAGTAACGGTGGTAGGACCTTTCTTTGTTTTCATCGATGGTAAAAGGAACAGGGTGGTAGTATGTTTAGATCGTTTGTTTAGGGCTATTTATTTGTGTATTTTAGTGGAAATAAGACTATATAGCTGAGGTGGACGGTGAGGTGGACAAAAAATGATGTGACGCAATTTATAATGGTTACTTTTTCCACGTAGACGGAGATTGCAGAACACGCGCTTGGTGAATTAATAAGCCTGCACAAAACATGTCTAATTGGTATAAGAATTGCCTAAGAAATGAGTTCAGATGAAAAGAGGCCTAGTTTAAGTGTCTAAGTGAAAGATCGTGTTAACTTTAGGTGTCTCCGTATTTATTACGCCAAATATAATAGTGTCATCGGCTGACTATATATTCATCAATTTTGCCTTCTCCTTCCAAATTTCTAGTTAATTATGCACAGTTTTAATATTATTTATATATTTTTTTTATAAAAAATTACCAACTGATATGGAATACACGTGCAACGCACGTATCTAGAGACTAGTATAAAAATAAAGATATTAGCACATTAGGATGCTATAGCTTATAGGCACTTTTCTTTTCTTCACTTGTAGATGATGCTCTTAAATTTATAAGAAGTTGGGTATTGAATAAAAAATAACGTAGATAATTTAGATCAAATGCGATTTTCTTTTTAAGGAAACTTGAATGTCACAAGTTGCATCGCCTGCTGCCAAATTAATCCTTTCTACTCTTCCAAAATTATTTGAAAAAGGCAAAATGGAGATTTCTTCATTCTAAATGATACTTCTATTCTTAAAATCATTAACGCCATCGATGTGATGATATTCTGAAAATGGAAAATTCTGGTAAAACGAGTGAATGAAATAATAGGAGCAACTACCAGAAAGAAACCCTACTTGCGGGTCGTCGCGACACCATACGTCAATGGCGTCCCTTGTTATAAGTTGATAATGCTCAAGTTAATAGGTCTCGTTCCACTGGATAATAAAGGCTAGAGTATAATAATGTACCCTACTTTGACCACTGATTATTTTATCCTACGAGACTAGGACAAGGAAGATTATTTGAGACTTCTTTCACAAGGATAATGCTTTAAACACAAAATAAGGTAAAAGTTGACCAAATTTAAATAAGATAAAATGGAAGAAATTGTCAAATCTTGGAACTATGTCATACGTCAACACTCTACTGATGAACTATACCACTTTGGCTGTAAACTGGCTCCATTGTCTATCAATCAACAAACCTCACATGAAAATATACAGAAGGCAACAATTCTGGGGAGAGAATTCCTACTGACGTGTTAAACTTTGTCAAAATGAATGTTAAAGACGTAGGAAATTCTTGGCCACCAGCATCACACATCAAACTCAAGGCTCTCGAAGCTGCAAATCTGGCATTTAGATACAAACCAATACATAGGAGAAACACCATTTTCAATCGGCAACCTCTACTTAAGTTATCTGGAAACCCAAAACTTATGGAGGTGCAAGAGCTGCACTTGAAGCTATGCGCTGCTCAATTACCTAAGAAAGTAAGAAAGCAAAATGCTTCAGAGTTAATATTCCCATCTTCTACTTCAGGCTCGCTCTTGGTTTATCTTTTGCTGCAGTTAACTAGGAAGGGAAGGGAAAGAGCACTTTTCCTCGTCTCTATAGGCAATGTTCTTCCAGCGTTGCTTAACAGGAACTCAAAAATCCCACCACTGGACATTCAGGTAATTTTGAATTCATATGCGAAGGTACTCTCCAATGAGATTGAACATTTATTGCACTATTACAACACTGGCAGAGAGGAACTTTCAAAAATTTCATGGCCAAATTCCAAGCTGTAAGGATGGTCTCAAACAACAATCCTATCAAGGTACCAACTGCTTATCTCAAATATAGATTGTGTACGCAAGGACTTCATGCCAAATGGGAGTTCGACAGTTGGGCACATCCAGAGGAGGGTCATATCAATCAATCAATCAACCAAGTATACGTTAATGCCAACCTACTATGGATCGGTAATGTCCTCTACACATAGAAGGGTAAAATGCAATTGACAAAATTCAGAACTGAATAATCACAATCATTGTGGCTTTCATTGTGAATTACCTTCACAACCACTTTGAAATGATGATCATCACCATGATCTATAAGCCAAGTCCATAGCCCATTTAAAGTGACTTTGGTTTGGTAAGGACCTCTCAGGATCAGGATGGAGAAACTCTTTAAGTAAGCTCAGCTCGATTTAAGGGGAATCACAGGACATCTCCAAGTACACAACCAAGTATAATACAGATGGTTCCAAAAAAAAAAAAAACATATGCCTTTACTGTCAACAAGCCTGCAGTGTAGCTCAAACTTGATAAGGACAAAATAAAGAAAGAAAAAGAGCTCAACATTTTCTTCTTTCAACGTGTTATCTAAATCTTACGTCCAAATTCAGTAGTTATTCTGTTGTATGAAATCTAGTGATGGTTTTCCGAATCTCCAGAGTACAGAATAGGTGCTGAGGAAAATAAACATAAGGGATGTGTAACAGTGAAATCATTTTACTGGATATGTTTGCAGGGGCAGCACCAACTGTTTGACCAGTTAAGATGATCTGATCCTCAAAACATTGTACAGATGGCATTCTCAGATCAGTGGATGCAAATCATGAACCAATCTATGCTATTCAAAGAATGCAGGAACTGCAGCCTAGAGAGTTCCAGTACCAACATCCAGAACTGAAATGACAGGTTTGGGCAATTTTTGGAATAAGTTTGTTGGATATGTCTTTTTTAAAAGTCTTCCAAAGAACAAATTTGTATTTTGATAGATATCTTTTAGAAGTTCTATTCTGAACAGAAGCCCAAAGGTTGGCCAAAGACTTTTGTTATTCAAAAGTTTTCTAAAAGCAGGGCAAAAGAACAGGAAAAAAACTTCTGGTCTAAACGGGATAATACACTTGATATTGGAGTCCTTATTGAACAATTGCCAAGGGATAGAACGTATGTTACATGTGTAGAGCTGGGAGCTATAAGAGAAAAGTTTCTCAGAACTGGAAAAAGTTGTACAGGCAGGCGGCGATAGAACAAAGAATAGAGCCGGAATCTACAGATCTTTTGCTTCACATGAAAGTAACTGATGAATCTCTTTGATCTTTGTTTTAATATCCTCATTTACTTCTCTTTTAGAGCAGTGGTCTGCAAGTTCCCTTTTTCAATTGCAAATTTAGTTTATGTAGACCACATTTATACACTTCATAAGGATAACTTAGAAATAGAAGCCCGCAATCATGAAGGTACCTTTTCATCTACTATTGAGATGAACTACCTTTCAGATAAACCAACGGGTCGCACTGAAGCAAACCTTCATAGATTCACATTTTCATGCATCATACATGAGTAATTCGCATTCATTTCAAGTCATCCAACAAATCCTAACAGATGAAAGGAGTAGATTTTAAAATCTTCTCTCTGTCAAAAAGAAAAGGGATAAGCTAGATTAATTAATGTTGCACAGTCTAATCCACCAGATCACTTCAGTTCAGTTATCCTAGAATGCAATGAAAATTTAATGTTTCCACTTTATCAAATCCTGCATTTGAACCTTAGGAATGAAAATCCATTAACCTATCAATCAACTACACCTCAATCCACAAACATAGTTGTGGTCGGCTCAATGAACCCTCTGTATCTATTTAAACTCTATTCGAGCTCGTTATATCCAAACTACCAATGAAATTAAGAAATCATTGGTAAAAAAAACAATTGATTAATCCTACAGATGAGAAAAGAAAACGTTTTCAGTGAACATAAACTTTCATACAACCAAACCAAATCTCCAAATGCTAAAGAGTCTGCAAAATAAAACATGAAAAAAGAGAAACAGAAAAAACAGTTCAAACGATTATAGGAGATGCACCTGACATATATAACTACGGCCTGCTATCATAATCAACAACCTCAGAATCAGTAACGGACCGCGAGTGCTGAACAATCGATCGGCCAATTGAATTTATCCATTCCTCTTTCTCCTTCTCAGAATCGGCGATGAAGTACATAGTATCACGACTAGTGGAGAGCTCAAAGGCAAAAGGCTTATTGATTACATCATCAGCGCCTTTAACAGTGAGGCACTCGGCAACTGAGACCACTCCACGCGGAATGGCAGCGCGTGTGACAGAAGAAGGGTCTTTGAACCAGAGAAGCTTGCCTTGTTTAAGAATAAACCATCGACGGCGCCAGGTCTTTATGTACTCGCCTTGTTTCGTGAGCCACCCAGTTCGCTCAGGGTTTGACCAGAATTCGATATCTTCGTAGTCTGAGAGGTTGGGGTTCGCGCCGGTCACTGATCGAAATAGACTCTCCATTTTAGGGCTTCGAATTGGGCAGAGTTCTGTGATTGATCCCTTTATTTATCACCGGAGACACGACGGAGCAAAAATCACTGTTAGCTTTGCTGTCAGTCAGTGATACAGATTAGATCTTTTTTATTATTCCGCGAACCTTTCACAAAAGTTATTTTGTTTTTATAAATTTAAGTATTATTCTGGCCCTACTTGCGTAGGACTGTTTTCTTTTTATTCGTCCCCAAGATATTGACATTTGTTTTTCTATACTAAGAGTAGGGCTGTGCACGGATTGGATCGGATTGGATTTAGCATATTTCGGATTCGGATTTCGGATTTCGGATTCTAGAAAATGCAATCTAAATCCGATTCGAATTATGTCGGATCGGATTCAGATTTTAAAGTTTGGATCAGATCGGATTTCGGATCGTAAATGCCTCAAAATTGCAAACTAATATGTATATTTTCTTTGTAAAAGAGGCAATGTATTAAGAAAAACTCATGTTTATACAATTATGAGAGTACTATGGTGCCAATATAGCTAACTCTAGCAATTGCAAAGGTAATAACTTGAAGGAAGATATAACGGAAGTACTGACTATCCGAAATTAAAGTGTAGTATTTATACATTGCCTAATAATTTTGGATTTCAGATCGGATCGAATTAAAATATACCAATCCGAATCCGATCCGAAATCCAAAATTTTTATAAACACAATCCGAAATCCGAAATCCGAAATTGAATGGATCGGTTCGGATTTCGGATATCCGATCCAAATTAACAGCCCTAACTGAGAGGGTGTTGGCTAAGTTGGTCAACTTAATTTATAAGCTCTTTTCGGCTTATTTAGGCATTTGATAAAGTTAAAAGTATTTATAAGTCAAAAATAAGTCAAATGCCATAAGCTGGGTCATCCCCAACTTATGAATTTTTAACTTATAAGCACTTTAAGTTTGATCAATTTTTTAACTATTTTATCCTTCAAATATTCCTTTTTAGAACAAAACTCCTACATCGATAATCAATGCCTCAAGTATTTTTTTTCAACCTAAACCCCCCGCCTCCTCTCCAAGTGCAATTCTCATTGACATTTAAGACAAACAAGTTCTCTATTCCTTTGCATATTTGTATCGATGTAATGGTGTATTAATCTTTGAACTGTATGTAATAAATGAGGATATATCAAATTTTTGGTGTATTGTTTTTCTAAGTGTTAAGGCGATGAAGATAATGTTTGTTTCTCTTCAAATATTTTGTCCTATTTATGTTTATTTTTTACCAAGAAATTTTTGGCAATTTATTAATTATTATAACTTATAATTATACGCTTATCATAAAATAAATTATATTTATCATAAAAATTATCTTATCTAAGCATAGTGGTATTTAAAATAAAGTGACAAATAGAATATATTTTGTAGTTGAATCGATATGGAATCTATAATTTTGAAGAAATTACGCCCTTATAAGTGTAAACAACTCTAAGGTTATCTAAGTCATTTTAACATAAAAAAGAGCTTATCATTACTTTTTTATCAAATGCTGCAGCAACTTATTATCAATTTCAGCACTTGTATCCAAACACACAATTGCTTATTTATTAAATCAGTTTCATTATTTAAAAGTGCTTTTCAGCCCCTAATAATTATCAGCTACTTCAAATCAGCTAATCCAAACGGGCTCTTCCATTGTACGCTCAATGAGATGCTCCCTTGGGTTTAAGGGTTTGTCTAACCCATAAAACTGACTTTATTATTGTAAGGCCACAATAACTTGATTGAATCCAATGATAATAGTATTATTTTTGCTAATCGAATGAAATCAAACAGGAAAAAATAGCAGATATAAGTAATAAAACGAGAGTAAGTAGAAATACACTGATTTATATTTGATGATCCTTGATCAAATAAGTGTGCCGAACAAAGCTTGATAAGCTTGTGACAAGCTACCAAGCAAGTTACTATGAATTACAAAAAATTAGATGATCATAGTGGTGGAAAAGTGTGCATAGTTATAGTACCAATTCCAAGTAGCCATTTTTCTTGAATAATGAGTCCATTATAAGTAAGGGTGTACAAAAACTGATAATCCGCACCAAACTGATAACTCGCATCAAACAGATAATCCGAGTCAAACCGGAAAAAATAACCCCGATATGGTTTGGTTCGATTTGATTTGGTATTGGAAACTAAAACCCCGAGCATAATTGGTTTGGTATGGTTTGGTTTTAACTAAAAAAAATCAAACCGAAACCAAACCAACCCGATAGTATATTTATATAATTTTTAATGTAATTTATAAATATTGCTTAATTTTTTTCACAATTTTATTTATTAACGTATTATTTCAAGTTTAGACTTAACATTCTTGAATGGTAAATAAATTTTATAGCACATAAATGTAATAACTCAAACAAAGTTCAAATCAATACTAATACTAACAAAAAAAATTCAATTCAATACTAGGAATGACGATAGTGTTGGATAATTATTTTAGTTGTACATTCATTTATAATGAAAATGTATAACTTAGTTTATTTTTTTCTTTAGTCCTTAGTTATGTTATTTAAATTAATACTTATTAGCTATACTTATTTTCATAACCTATATATTATTTTCAGATTATGTTAATTTTCATTATGGCTTATTAATTAGCAATATTTATTTTATTTTATTTTATTATTTTATCTTTGTTATTGAATATTTTAGTATAATGCTATGACTTATCTCACATTATTGTGTTAGTTTCTTAAAAAACACATTATATAGGTGTATTTTAATAAGACTTAAGAAATATTTAGTGCACAAGTTACATATTTTATGCTATGAATACTTAAAAACCCCGAAAAAATCGAGATTGAAAAACCTGACTTTGTTGGTTTAGTTTGGTTTATAAATTTAAAATCCGACACCATTCGTTTGGTGATAATTAGAAAATCTGAACAAACCTGACTTGTATACACCCCTAATTATGAGCATTTATTTATGATGAGAAGAAGAAACCCCATGGTATCATTGCTGAAAATAATTTGCTTGTTGATGAAGAATTAGAGAAGAGGAAGAAGACTTTCAGACACAAGACTTAGGGATTTCGGACTATACGATGTAAATGGTCTCACATGTGGTTTTAGTGCCTTTTAATTCTGACCTTAGACACTGACACGTGTGAGCATCACAACCTCTCAGAATTTTGATCAAGAACCCTTGATGTAAATAGGGAATAAGTAGGAAGTTTCTCATTACACCTGATTTGCACATGATAGAGAATAAAGGAATAAAAGTTAGTTTGGCATATGGATTGATAATTGTACAAGTGGCTAGAATAGGTTAATTTCTGCATTGTTCTTTACGTTATTTTTACATGTATAAATGTAGGCTACACTGAAAAGTGAAATACACAGAGAAAATTTCAGCATCATCAATCTTTCATTCCTTCATGATATCTGAGCAGATCTCTGCTCAATTCTTGAACTTCATCTTTTATTTTTCCTCTTTCCTTTTGCTCAACTTCATCCACCATCATGACTGGAACAAGTTCTTCACCCACACTTTCTCTTTTTAGTTCAACCAGTCAAGTTGTGAATCATGATGTCAATCACCCCTATTTTCTTCACTCTTCACATGCACCTGGAATGACTCTTGTCATCTCACCCTTCGATGGTAGAGGATTCTCAAGCTAGAGAAGATCAATTCTGATTGCATTATCAGCCAAAAATAAGTTGGGGTTCATCAATGGGGTTTGTGATCAACCTGCATTGGATTCAAAGGATCATGCACAGTGGAGTAGGTGCAATAACATGGTAACCTCGTGGATTTTAAACTTTCTAACTAAGGAGATATGAGACAGTGTAATCTATTCCAGGTATGCAAAAGAATTGTGGAATATTCTTGAGCATAGATTTGGACAATCCAATGGAGCCAAACTCTGCCACTTACAAAAGAAAATTGCTAAGACAGTTCAGGGAAATAGCAGTATTGCAGGATATTTTACAACTCTGAAAAGGCTATAGGATGAGTTAGATTCCTTAAACTCACATCTAGGTTGCACTTGTACCTGTGTGTGTGAAAGAAAGAAGAAGGTAGCCAAGTTCCTAGAGGATCAGAGAGTCATTCAATTCCTCATGAGTTTGAATGATGTGTATGCACATGCAAGAGGAAACATCCTCATGATGAGCCCACTTCCAAGCATGGATCATGTCTACTCTTTCCTTCTGCAAGATGAAAGTCATAGGATGTTAGCCCACAATATCCATCAGATGGCGCATCTTTCATGGTAGGATCTCAAGGGAAGTTCAATCAAAGGAACAACATTCAGAAATCCTGGGGCAGAGGCGGATCCAGGACTTAGAGGTTCCGGGTGCCACACTACGTTGAACGTAAACGTATTATTATTTACACGGTCCAATAAATAGGGTAAAATTCGATCGGTTTGATCCATCTTGAGCTTCCATTCGGTTATTCATTGTTTTTGTTCAAATTAAAAGAAAATATATAATTTCGACAACTTAGCGCAAATCATAAAATTATCAAAAATAATACTAACGTTATAAATCATCCAATTACAATTATCCTCTAAGAGTTTTCATATTCGGAAGACGATCAATGATGACATCATTACTTACGTTTGCAAATATTCCATGTTTTCTTAGTGAAATATCAAAATAACCACACAAATTTAAAAGACTATATCAACTTTCATCATTTTTTAAAATCTAAACCTTTTTTTATTATTTATATTTTACCATTTAAACACATTTTATTAATATTTATATGATTTGTTTAAATTGTACAGTACTTATTGATATGGAGGTTGCACTTGCGCATACCCATGACTAGTACTTAAAGAAAAAGAGAAAAAGTCAAGAATTAATAAACAATAAAAGATTCAACTAAGATTAATTAAACAATAAAAGATTCAACTAAGATTAATTAAAATAACAAGTCATGATGTTTTTATGAAAGAAAGGTATATTTGGAGCAAGGGAAAAGAGCAAAATATGAAATACAAAGCGTGCATTTTCTTCTAGCCAAAAAGAACAAAACCAAAGCATAACACAAAAGTCTAAGACGATTCGAACCCCCGCCATTTAGTAGGAATTCTTAGCCCTTTTCTAGTGGCACCATATGACTCTTTATTACTGCGGGTGCCACATTTGATAAATAAACATTTTTGTACATGAATATACAATATAAACATTATCTCTGCCGAAGCTTGCGGGTAGCGTGACACCCCCTCTCTACAATGTAGATCCGCCCCTGAGTGGCACCATATGATTCTTTATTACTGCAGGTGCCACATTTGATATATAAATATTTTTGTACATGAATATACAATATAAACATTGTCTCTACCGAAGCTTGCGGGTGGCGTGCCACCTCCTTTCTACAATATAGATCCGCCCTTGTCCTGGGGAACTCCTCAGAAACAGGGGAACAATCAGAACATACAACAAAAATTCAGAAAGAAGACAAAGTACAACCCTAATGTGAGTTGTAGTCACCGTATGAAAACAGGGCATGTGAGAGCAGATTGCTACAGACTAATAGGATTCCCTGATGATTTTCAATTCACAAAATCAACCAATTATCAGCCTGCCATAAAGGGAAATGCATTGGTGGTAGGACATGACAATGAAGAGAAGTCCAACACTTGTAGTGAAGCAAAAATGAGCAATCAAAACCAATTTTTCAGTAAGGAGCAAGTGTCAGAATCGGTAAACATAATCAAGCAAGTGCAGATTGGGAGTGCAGGAACCACAACATTAGAAATCAATGTTGATGATGTAGCTGGTACCATACTCAAATACACAGGAACTTGTCTTGCTGTTTTTAACACTAAAACATGGATTTTTGACTTGGGGGCCTCTGAATATATGTGTGTTTGATGCTAGTTCTTTCTTAAATCTGACCCCTCTACCTGCAAATTTGCACATTAGTTTACCTAATTCATTTCAGTTATGTGTTACACACATAGGTTGTGTCTATTCAGCCTGATATGATTCTTCATATGGTGCTTTATGTCCCTCTTTCCAGTATAACTTATTATCTGTTCATAAGTTATGTCTTCAATTCAGTTGCATTTTAAATCTAACTTCTAGTGGATGTCTATTGTAGGTCCCTTTAATGAGGAGGGGACAAGTTTTTGGTGAAGTTACAGATGGATTGTACCTGTACCAGCCACCTAGAATAGAGTCTGTTTCTTCATTTAGACAAAATGTAGTTTCTATTCCAAAAGGAAGAAATTCCAGTGTTATTTCTACTTCTATTTCTTTTCCAGTACCTTTAGTTGCTAATTTTACGTCTAATGTAAAGAAATGTCATGTCAGGCTAGGGCATTTTCCCTTTTCAGTAATGAGAAATCTGAGTTTCATTAACTTTCCCTCCAATTTTGATTACGTGTGTCACATTTGTCCTCAAGCTAGGCAGACCAGATTGCCTTTTTTCCTTAAGTCATATTAAGAGTTATGTTATCTTTGATTTAATTCATATTGACACTTGGGGGCCCTTCAAGACTGTGACTTATAATGGTTACACGTATTTCTTAACTATTGTGGATGACTATAGTAGAGCAACTTGGACTTTTCTTTTAAGTTCTAAGAGGAATACTTTTTCAGTCTTGAAATCATTTCTATGCATGGTAGATAGACAGTTTAACTTGAAAGTCAAGAAGATCAGATCTGACAATGACATGGAACTAGGAAAAGTATCACTAGAGGCAAGCTTTCTTGAATATCAAGGGATTATACATGAGACTTCTTGTCTTGCAACCTCTCAACAAAATGGAGTAGTTGAGAGGAAGCATAAACATCTTTTAGAAGTAGCAAGAGCTCTGTTATTTCACTCTAAGGTACTTCTCCAATACTGGGGAGAGTGTGTGCTGACAGCTACATATCTAATCAACAGAATCCCTTCTAAAGTTCTGAATGGTTTAAAACCCTATGAGGTGCTGCTTGGTAAACAACCCAGCTATGATTCACTCAAAATTTTTGGTTCTTTATGCTATGCATCAACTTTGTCTCACAACAGGGGGAAGTTTGAACCTAGGGCAAAGGGTTGTGTGTTCCTAGGATATGCTCAGAACAAGAAAGGTTACAAAGTTCTAGATCTTGACACTAAACGGGTGTTTGCTTCTAGAGATGTCAGGTTCCATGAACATCAATTTCCTTTTGCTCACTCACTTTTCACATCTGATTTTCCTTTCTTTCCACCAAATATCTTACCTCAAAGCTCAAAAAAATACCATTATAGGACACCCTCACCATCACCATCTCCCACATTGTCTTCACCTCAATCTACCCTCTCCTCACCTAGCAGTTCTTCTCAGTGTCCTGCTTCTTCTACTCAAACCTATATCACCCTCACACCTTCAGAATCCACTCCTCTTTCATATCCTTCTTCCTCACCCATCCTGTCCAGATAACTTTCTCCCTCATCAACCAGCACACCTATTCCAATTCCTCCCACACTAGTCAGAAATCTGACAGAGTAACTCAAAAACCAGCTTACTTGAATGATTACATTTGCAATAACATTTACCTATCTGACCTTAGTTCCTGTCTATAGAAACCTCTCAAGCCAAATGCCTTCTCTTTCAATGCACTTTCTATGAATATTCAGCATCTACTTACCTCCATTTCTTCTATATCAGAACCTAGTAGTTATCTACATGCTTCCACTCATCCTGGGTGGAAGAAGGCCATGGATGCTGAAATTTCAGCACTTGAACTAAATCACACTTGGGATGTTGTACCCTTACCACCAGGGAAGAAAGCTTTACCCTGTAAATGGGCGTACAAGGTTAAGCACAACTCAAATGGTACAATTTAAAGGTTAAAAGATAGGTTAGTGGTGATAGGGGACATTCAGAGAGAAGGGATAGATTATTCAGAAACTTTTTCACCTGTGGTAAAAATGACTACAATCATGTGTCTCTTGGTCGTGGCTATTAAAAAAGGATGGAATGTGTCACAACTTGATGTCAATAATTCCTTCTTGCATGGGGATTTGCAAGAAGAGGTCTATATGAAATTCCTTGCAGGTTTGACTCCTCCCCAACCTAATCATGTTTGTCTCTTAATGAAATCACTCTATGGCCTAAAGCAAGCGTCAAGGCAATGGTATGTTAGGTTAGTTGGGGCTCTCACCTACAAAGGTTACTCTATCTCTCTAAATTATTATTCATTATTTTACAATTAATCAGGTGATCTAATTTCTATCTTGGATGTCTGTGTGGACGACATACTACTCACAGGAAATGACACCACAGAAATTGCACATATTACAACTTTTCTAAACATAGAATTCAAAGTAAAACATCTTGGAGACATTCATCATTTTTTGGGTATGGAAATTCTCAGAGAAAAGAAAGGTTTTATCATAGGGCAAAGGCAATTTACCTTGGATCACTTGGCAAAATTTGATTGCACAGGTCCTGCTGTTTCTTCACCACTCGACCCTTATTCCAAATTGCAAGCTGATGTGGGAGAGACTTTGTCTGATCCTATTGTTTATCGCCACCTTGTTGGAAAGCTCAAATATTTAACCAATACCAGGCCAGACCTATGTTTTGTAGTTCTTTTCTTGATCTAGTACATGCAACGTCCTTGCATCTCCTACTACTCTACAGCTTTGCGTGTTCTCCGCTATTTGCACACTGATCCTTCTCAAGGGATCTTTCTCACTGAAGATCCCTCTTTTGATTTACTCGCCTTTTGTAATCCAGAATGGGCGGTCTGTAGAGATTCTCGTCGTTCTGTAAGTGGCTTTTTCATCACCCTTGGTGGAGCTCCAATTTCAGGGAAATCCAAGAAACAGGTTTCCATTTCCCTTTCTTTACTGAAGCTGAGTACCCGTCGATGAGGCGTGTAACTACTAAAGTCACTTGGTTGGTACGACTTCTCTCTGACCTCTCTGTAGCTCCGACTTTTCCGGTCCCTATTCACTCCGACAGTCAGGCGGCGATTCACATCGCAGGCAACCCAATTTTTCATTAGCGTACCAAGCACGTAGAGCTGGATTGCCACTTTGCCAGGCAACAATTTCTCTCCGGCTTAGTCACCCTCTCCTTCGTTCCATCGGAGCAACAACTCGCCGATCTCTTCACCAAACCCCTTTCTGGGGTTTCTCATAAAACCATTTTGAACAAGTTGGGGGTCCTTTCCCTCCTGTCCAACTTTAGGGGGGATGATGAGAAGAAGAAACCCCATGATATCTTTGCTGAAAATAATTTAATCGTTGAAGAAGAAATAGAGAAGGGGAAGAAGACTTTTAGACACAAGACTTAGGATTTTGGACTATACAATTAAATGGTCTCACATGTGGTTTTAATGCATTTTAATTCTGACCGTCGACAATGACACGTGTGAGCATCACAACCTCTCAAAATTTTGATCAAGAACCGTTGATGTAAATAGGGAATAAGTAGGAAGTTTCTCATTACACCTGATTTGCACGTGATAGAGAATAAAGGAATAAAAGTTAGTTAGGCATGGGGATTGATAATTGTACATGTGGCTAGAATAGGTTAATTTCTGCATTGTTCTTTACGTTATTTTTACATGTATAAATGTAGGCTATACTGAAAAGTGAAATACACAGAGAGAATTTCTACATCGTCAATCTTTCATTCCTTCAGTTTAGTCGGTTCGTTACATTTGAAAGATTCACAATTACTAAGTTAATGCTGAATTTCGTAAACCTGGGTTAATTCTGAATTCCGTAACTGTTGAGTTAATGTTGACTTCAGAATTTCTCGAAAACTGCTGGTCTTTTGGTATTCTTATCTAGAGACTCAGAATAGTTGCTTAGGGTTCTTGATTGTTTATCCTAAAAAATCTTATCCAGATAAGTGTCGGCATTCCAGACACTTGATCATTTTCGAAGACTTGTGGTGGTTACTTGTGGATTAACACCGTTTGATCCCGATTTAGAAAACTTAGGATTCACTTTTACAGCTGACCTTCTGGTTTGACCTGAAGCTCTAAGCAATATTTTTCACGTGTTGGATTGATCAATGATCACGTGTCAAGACCAGAGTTAAAATTGTTAGTGTAGACCCCAATTTGTGTAACGAATGGACTTATATATGTTTCGTGCACCCATGCTCAATAGAACACTCTGGTGGACTAGTTGATGCGTGTATATTTTCCTTTCTTGCTTTTTTTTTTCCCTTTCTATTTCTTTTTTCCCCCTTTTGTTCTTTTCTTTTTGGACTACTCTTTGAACTATTTTTAATTGGATTACCATTTTTATGATTTCGATTTTTGGTTTTTTCTTTATCGTTCATTCTAGGAGTTTCAAGAACTCCTAATTGCGTTGATGGCGTCAAGAACCTTGATGCTCAAATATTTCAAGAATTACCATATTATTCAATCAGTAGAAGTATGATCTTTGAAGGGAGGAGAACTATTATAGGATACAGATTATTTTCTTCTGATTCTTTAGCTTTATTCGTGACTGTATAATGGGGATTGACTCCTACTGTGTTCATCAAATGGATGCCCCAGCTATGATTAACAAAAATATTTACCTATGCTCAAGATTGGGACAGTGATTGTTGAAAAAGAACTAATTGCATGATATTCTGCCCATCAATATATGCCACATATTCAATTGGAGAAGGCCGAGTGGCAGGTAATTAAATTCTTCATAAAGTATGAATAATTCTGCATAGAGGGCCAACTAACATTTCAATTAGCAAATTTACAAGACATGATTGATATTTAACAGGTTTTACAATCATGTATGTCTCCAGACATAGTCTACCTTACTAGAATCTTTCCATTTCAGTGATAGATTTCTCAATTATGTGTTGAATGTATTTTATCTTTCCCTCTTTGCTCTTTGTTCTGTGACTAATTACCGAGTCTTTTTTGTCATTTTAGCGACATATTTGCCCTGATGGAAGGCTTGTTGAAATTCCAATTCAGTGGGCTGACAAGATCCGTCTGTAGCATAAGTTCCCAGCTCCATAGCATGATCCACATTTTGCCTCAAACATTCCTTTCCCAAAAGTATATCCAAGAGGAACAAATATAATGTTCCAATTGAGTTATGGCTATTAGTCTGCAAGCAACAAGCATTGGTGTCAATCAAAGAACTATCAAATAATACTCAATCAATATAAAAGAGAAGAAATAAGTATCCAAAACTGTTATTTTCTGGCATGAATTATTTTCTTGTATTTTTAGGAAACCCATAATCCCTATAGGTTTAGTAAAACCCATTGTCCTAATAGATTTGGGAAAGGAAAAGTTATTGTCCTTGTCAAATTGGGAAACCTTTCTCTTATAGGTTTGGGACTATTTGAGATCTATATATAGGTGTTGTAGTTAAGGATTCTATAGATTGTATTGTGCTTTTCTTCTCATTCATAGTGGAAAACTCTCTCTGCTTTTTCCCCGAGGATTAGGCTTAGGCGAACCTCGTTAAATCCTTGTGTTGATTTTTCTTATCTATTTGTTTTGTGTGTGATTGTGTGCTAGTTAACTCACGATCTTCCGCAATAATTGGTATCAGAGCAAGGTTCGGGTTTCTGCATGTAATCTAGGGTAAGATGTATTCATCATCTTCAGCAAAGTACGAAGTAGAAAAATTTGACGGGGGTTCTAGTTTCAGTCTATGGAAGATTATGATGAAATCGCCGCTGGTGTTACAAGGGTCATGGAAGGCAATTGATGAGGATTTTGTTGAATAGATGAAAGAGAAAAAGAAGGCAGACCTAAAGGAAAGGGCTTTGAGTGCGATCTTCATGAGCGTTACAAATAGCACTCTCGAGAAATTGCTGAAGAAGCTTCTACAGCAAGGGCGTGGAAGAAGTTGGAAGATCTGTATTCTAAGAAATTAATGACAAACCGCCTCTACCTGATAAAGAGGTTCTACAATCTCCGTATGAACGAAGGTACACCTCTTAAAACTCACCTGATGATTTTAATTCAATTATAATGGACATGAAGAACGTGGATATCAAAATAGAGAGTGAAGATCACACCTTGATTATGTTATGTTCTTTACCACCGTCTTATGATACTTTTGTGATACGCTGCTATGTGGGAAATATAGTATTTTACTGGAAGATGTTAGTAATGCACTAAAATCTAAAGAGTTGAAAAAGAGTTTTCCAAACAGCAGAACTAAGGGTGAATATCTTGTGAGTAGAGGAAAAACAGAACAACAGGACTTTAACAGGAAAAAGTCAATCGCCAGTCAAAGTCTAGAGCAAGGAGGCAGAACTATTATGAGTGCGGGGAGCAAGGTCACTACAAGAGAGAGTGTCCCAACCTGAAAGAGAAAATAGGAAAGCAGAAAGTAGATAATTCGACGAATGTTGTTGACACTGGCAATAATTCTGATGATAGTGCATATGTAGGTGAAGTATGTGCTGTGAGTTTTAGTCATGGGCATAATTCTTGGGTTCTTGATTCTGGTGCTACTTTCCCATGTTTCCACACAAGAATTGGTTTGCAACTTACAAGTATGACAATCCATTACCAGCAGAGGGGATATGTAAGATCAGATTGAGAATGTTCGATGGAATTATCAGAAATATTGAGTGTTGGCATATTCCTCGAATAAAGAGAATTTTGATTTCTCTTTCAACTCTGGATAATCAGGGATATAAGTTTCACTCCGAGAATGGAATGCTTAAAATGTGTAGAGGTTCCATGGTACTCATGAAGGGTGAATTACATTCTAAATTTTATCATCTTTAGGCCAGTATAGTTGAAGGGGAAGCTGTTGTAGCTTCTAGGAAAAATAATCTGAATCGATCTCAGTTGTGGCACTTGCGACTTGGTCATATGAGTGATAAAGGGTTGTCTTTGTTGAATAAGAAGAATATGCTGAATGGGTACAAAAATCAAGTTTTGAATTTTTGGGAGCATTGTGTGTTTGGTAAACAATTAAGGGTAAAGTTCAGCAAGAAGGGTGAGCACAAGATCAGAGACAAGTTAGATTATATACACTCAAACTTGTGGGGTCCAAACAGAGTTCCCTCCAAGAGTGGTGCCAGGTATTTTATGACTTTGATTGATGATTACTCAAGGATGGCGTGGGTGTATTTTCTGAAAACATAAGATGAGGCATTTCCGACATTTGTTAAATGGAAGACGATGGTTGAGAGGTAAACAGAATGAAAAGTTAAGCGTCTTCAAACTGATAATGGGTTGGAATTTTGCAATTCTAAGTTCGATAATTTCTGCAGCAGAGAGGACATAGAGAGACACCACACTTGTGTCGGAAAACCATAACAAAATAGTGTTGCAGAACGTATGAAAAAAATCTTTGTGATAGGGCATGAAGCATGCTTTCACACTCATGTGTTAGCAAGGAATTTTGGGCTGAAGCAATAAATACAACTTGTTATTTGGTCAACAGATCTCCATCCACATCTATTGAGTTCAAAACTTCTTTTGAGGTGTGGTTCGGTTCACCTGCTGATTATTCAAATTTAAGGATATTTGGTTATCCTACTTATGCTTATGTGAGGGATGGAAAACTTGAGCCGAGGGGAAAAAGTGCATATTTCTAGGGTATGCAACTGGAGTGAAAGGTTATAGGTTGTGGTGCACAGATCAAAAGACTCCAGGGATAATTATTAGTAGGGATGTAATATTCAATGAATCTGTCTCACTGGATAGTCAGAGGGATAAGGTAATAGCAGAAACAGATCGTGGTGTCAGTGACTACATAGAGCTAGAAATTGAATCTCCACTAGCTCAGCTAAGTAGTTCTAAAGTAGAGGAAGTGGATGAGGTGCAAAATATTGATCAAGATGATAATGTTGATGCACCTGTGCAACAACAACCATATAGCATTGCAACAGTCAGAGAGAAGAGAGTGATCAATCCACCACAAAGGTTTGCAAACGTAATTGATAGGAATCTTCTTGGATATACGAATCCTATGGGATTTGCTTTGGCAGTTGCAAAGACCATTGACGCGTTTGAGTGTTATATCTACCCATAAGCTATTCAGAGTATAGAACCTAATCGACAGATTAGTGCTATGGCTAAAGAGATTGAGTCTCTTAACAAGTTTAGGCGTTGCTTAGACTTGGTTGATGTGTGCGACAATGGGTAGAGCCCTTGTGAGGGCTGAAGGCAAGGTAGAGAGACGTTGTTCCTATTGTTGAAGAGAATTCAAGCCAAGGGGAAGATTTTTTATTTTGTGGGTTAAATTATTTCCTTGTATCTTTAGGAAAACCATAATCCCTATCGATTTAGGAAAACTCATTGTCCAAATAGATTTGGGAAAAGAAAAGCTATTCTCCTTGTCAAATTGGGAAACCTTTCTCTTATAGTTTGGGACTATTCGAGATCTTTATATAGGGGTTGTAGTTGGAGATTCTATAGATTGTATTCTGCTTTTATTCTCATTCATACTGGAAAACTCTCTCTGCTTTTGCCCCGAGGATTAGGCTTAGTCGAACCTCGTTAAATCCTTGTGTTGGTTTTTCTTCTCTATTTGATTTGTGTATGCTTGTGTTCTAGTAACCCATGATCTTCCGCAACAAAAACAATCATGAAAACATATAATTAATATTCTCTAAATGATTTAACAACTCATGAGAATCTTCATGTATCTGCTTTTGTTGGCCATATATCCCTGGCTACATATATATCTGCAGATATCAGCAACCTATTCGATTTTATCAACCCAAATGCAAAATTCGAACCTCAATCTTGATAGAAGAGTATGTCATATCTCTTTCTCGGAGCACTCGATCACTTTACAAATAAAAACATCTCAAAACCTGCTTTCAATCTTGTGAAGTCTATTTACTGTTCTGGAAATCTCAAAAGGTTGATTTCCTAGATCCGTAAAAAGATGTTTAGTCATAATTATGCTTCTCGCTAGGGGCCTGACTTAGTTCGTATGCAATGCGTTGATCAACTAAATACGGGTGTCATGATATTTTGCTCTGGCCAAATGATAGGAGAGGAGAAAAATGGTAGCTAAGGCAAATTGTGGTCTTAAAGGGTAGAAGCAAAGGTGAGCCTATAACGGTGTTGTTTCCCGAATCAAGAAGTATTTGAACCGTGTCAGGGGGAAACTAGGGTTTAAATTTAGATTAAGACTTTTGAACGTTGGAAATTATGCAGAAAGAACTCGCAGCAAAGCTGTGAACTTTCCTCACTATGGTTACTCAACACAATTCAAGGCTTCAATGCCCTTACATGTGACACGAGGAAATGAAAAGGAAAATATCAATATTTTACAATCATCGGGCCACTCTAAACCACCAACTGTATATACAGCTACTGACGAAAGATTCTAGATTTACCATAAATCATCTAGAAAAGCTCAAAAATATTACAAATATACCGAGTTGAAGCACTAAAGGGAAATTTAAAATTGGTCTTTCCCTCATACTGTATTGTCTAAATCTAGCAGAATAGTAGTCCTTACAACTCAATAGCATGCAAGTCAAAATCCATACTGATGTTGATGAATCTATGTGAAAAGGATAACAAGAGCTCATATTAAAAAATTGAGAGTAAATGATGAAGTACTCACGCAACCCGGCCAGTCGTTTTGAGTACTTTAGCCTCGTTACTCTATTTAAGGCCTCCTCTATGTTATATTATAGTTATGGGACTTGTCGGGCCGATTGGTTTGGGTTTCAGGTGAGTTTCGGAGTGGTTGGGACACTTAGTCCCAAACTTGAAAGAGTTGACCGGAGTTTGAATTTTGTGTCGACGACCCTGGAATGAAGGTTTTGATGGTTCTGATAGCTATATATGGTGATTTTGGAATTAGACGTATGTCTGGATATTGATTTGGAAGCTCGTAAGTTTTTTTGACTTGATTTGGCGAAAGTTGGGAAGTTAAAGGTTTGGAAGATTGAGAAGTTTGACTGAGAGTTGACTTTATTTATATCGGGTCCGTATTTTGGTTTCGGAAGTTGGAATAGGATCGTTGTGTCATTTATGACTTGTGTGCAAAATTTGAGGTTATTTGGAGTTGGTTTGGTATATTTTAGCATTAGTTTTAGAAGTTGGAAGTTCATTAGTTCATTAGGCTTGAATCGATGTGCGATTTCTAATTTTGGTGTTGTTTGATGTGATTTGAGGCTTCGAGCAAGTTTGCATTGTGTTTTAGGACTTGTTGGTATGTTCAGACGAGATCCCGGGGGCTCCGGATGTGTTTCGTATTGAGTTCGGACCATTTATGCATGTGTTGAGATTGTTGGTTTCAGAGCTTCTAGTGTCCTTTTTGCTATCGCGAAGAATAGGTCGCGATCGTGTAGGGTATTTGCTAGCAGATGATTTTTTTGCTTTTCGCATTTGCGAAGTATTGCGTAGAAGATTGGGTGATTGTGCATCGCGAACGTGTGTGAGGGACCGTATTCGTGTAGAAGGAACGAGGGATTGTGTGATGCCATGCGTTATTCATCGCGTTCGTGTGGAATAGTCCGCGATCACGAAGCCATGGGATATTCTGCCATCGCGTTCGCGTCTGTAGCCACACGATCGCGTATGGTCTTTTGTGAGCCGGTGGAGTTTGTTCTCTGCGATCGGGGTGCTTTTCCGCGATTGCGTAGAGTAATCACTTGGTAGTAGATATTAAATTCCAAATCAAGGGTTAGAATTATGTTTTTATATTTTGAGTGAGAGAGCTTGATTTTGAAAGGGATTTTGGAGGAGTTGATCGGGGTAAGTACTTTTTACTCGGATTTGATTATTATACATGAATCCGCCATTAGGTTTATCATTTAATTAGTGTTCTGAGTTGGAAAAAATGGAAAATTTTGTGAAAACTTCCTAAACTATAAATTGAGGATTTGAAGATCGATTTGAGGTCGGAATTGGATAATTTTAGTATTGTTGGACTTGTTATTGAATGGGTGTTCGGATTTTTAAAGTTTGGTCGGCTTCCAAGACGCGGGCCCGAAATTGACTTTTTGATTTTCCTTAAAGATTCCAACTTTATTATACCAAATAGTTTCCTATGGTTTGTATTTATGGTATAAAGTTATTTTGTCTAGATTCGAGTCGTCCGGAGTTGGATATTTTGGGTAAAGGCTTATAGTGGATTGAGTTAGCTTGTTTGAAGTAAGTATCTTGCCTAACTTTGTGTGGGGGAACTAACCATTAGGATTTGGGTTGATTGTGCTATTTGTGATATGTGAAAGCCATGTACGCAAGGTAACGAGTTGATACACAGGCTATATGTGCTATTTGACCGGTTTAGTCTAGTTGGGCTCTTTTTATACCTTTAATTGAATTGTCATAGCATGTTTTATTTTTCATTGTTAGTCTATCCTTACATGTATTAATCTACCTGCACATGCTTTATTTAATATTGTTAACACTTGTTCCACCTCTTGTTATTTGCTATTATATGCTTTAGTTGAAGTTATTGTCTTCTTTATTATCTTGTTACTTCTTTAATTGTTGAGTTATTTACTTGGAGTTGTTGATCTCATGGAATAACTTCTTGTTGAGTTATTGGTGTTGAAGTTGTAAAAGTCGTGATCACATTTAGGAAAGGTTGTTAATTGTTGAAATACCATTCTTCTTGAGCTATTCACTTTCAATTTGCTGTTGTTGAGATTCTTGTACACATTGTGTTGATCCATGAGCTATTTTGTTGTATAAACATTGATATTGTAGATTCTTTTGGCAAGTTGTGGCATTTGGGCACTTGAGGTACGAGTTGTGATATGTTATGATATTAGTACGCATGCGGTAATATAAGGCTAGGGGTTGATACACATACAGAGAGATAATGCGGGCTTGATACGCGTGTTTCTAGTAGGGGAACAACTTGAAGTCACGAGGTGTGATAGAGTGGCTAAAACGCAGTTATCTATTTCAGGAGAAAATGATTCAAAACCAAATGTAAGGCTCCCGCGGTGATATAAGAAAGGTTGTGATTATGATTGTTAAATGAGATTACGAGGCGGTACCTCAGTTGTGATTCTTGTTGTAATCTCTCATTTACCTCACTTGTATTTTTCCGCATTGTTTTCTTGATGTTCTTATTATGTGTTTCTTCCTTGTTGCCTTTATTCCTTTAAATTCAGTTGTATCTTACCTTGTTGTATTTCTTTATTGCCTCATTTTCCTCGTTTCCATTATTAGACTGTAATACACTTGTTCAACTTCTTTTTCTTATCCTAGTGGGTGTCTTGACCCATCCTCGTCACTACTCTATCGAGGTTAGGCCTAATACTTACTGGGTACTATTGTGGTGTATTCATACTATGCTTCTGCACATCTTTTTGTGCTGATCCAGGTATCTCAAATCAGGCTAGGCAATAGTGATTTGGCTATACATCTCAGAAACTTCAAGGTATATCTGCTTGGAGTCCGTAGGCATCGGAGTCACCCTCTGTCGTTGTTTTTCTAATGCTTACTCTTTATTTAGACAATGATATATTAGGGATGTTACAATATATTTGTGTAGAGCTTATGACTCAGTCTCACCAGATTTTGGGAATCATTATCAATAGTATTATTGAGTTCTTTTATGATAGCTAGATGGTTTAATTTTGAAGTTCTATTATTATATCCGTGATTTCTCCATGCATGTTAGGCTTACCTAGTCTTAGAAGACTAGGTGCCATCACGACATACTTCGGTATGAAATTGGGGTCGTGACAAATTGGTATCAGAGCTTTAGGTTCATAAGTGTTACGAGTCATAAGCAGGTTTAGTAGAGTCTTGCGGATCGGTACGGAGATATCTGTACATATCTTCGAGAGGCTACAAAATTATTAGGAAACTTCACTTCTTTGATTCCTTATCGTGTGAATTTGTTGACTTCGAAATTTTGAGTCTTCGTCTTTCTATTCTCTCACATATGGTGAGGACATGCATCGCTGGATTCGACGATCAGACACATGCGCCCCCTGCTAGAGTCACGAGAGGCCGGGGCCGGTGCAAAAGCCAAGGAGGGGAACGTGGTGCAGATAGAGCACCTGACCGAGCTGCGACAGAGGAGCCACCTGTAGCTCCAGATGGGGGCAGTCGCCCTGGTAAGTAGGGATTTTAGCCTATTATTTGCTCTCTTTTACTTATGTTTTGGGCCAAAAATGCGTGAAGGTATTCCTGAAAATTAAATTAATATGCTTGCTTGCAGGGTTTGTTCAAAATGAGACAAAGAATCCATAATCAACTCATAAATGAGTCAAACTTGAACAAAGACCAAGACTGGGCCAAGAGCTGTGGAACGCGGACTGCGACAGAGAAGTGCGGCCACAAAAGTATAACGCGGATGCAGACATAATTACGCGGCCCGCGAAATGGAGAATCATAGAAGTGGTTTTTGGGCACAAATGTGAACGCTGACCGCATCAGAAAGAGGCGGCCACGAAAGTCCCACTGCGGCCGTGATTGAAATTCTGCGATCCGCGGTTGCTAAGGTTCATAGAGCTCACAAGTGATGCAAAAATGAGAAGAGCGGTCCGCGTCAAAATTACGTGGCCGTGGAAGTCTCTCACACGGACGCGGTGGAAATTACACGGTCCGCGAAGCAAGGTTCAACCTAGTCCCAGATGTGAAGAAACACGGGCTGCAATCAAAATTACGCGGCCGCGAAAGCAAGAGTGCGGCCGCGGTCAAAATTACGCGGCCGCGAAACCTCCGCAAGGGTATTTTTGTCCGGAAATTTCAGCCTAGTATAAATAAATCTTTTTGTCAATTTGAAGTTATGTTATGTTTTAGCTGAGTATGTGAGACGGCTAGGTTTTCCTATTTGGGCAATTTTGTACAAGATTTACCTTCAAACATTAGATTTTCATCTTTTTTAATATTATGGATTATATCTCATCTTTATCTCTGCTTTCTGCTATTATTATAAGTAGCTAGACCCATAGCTAGGGTTGTGACCCAATCCTACTGTGGGTATTTAATGGGTCTTGAATTTTAGGGCTTGATTGTTTATGGGTTAGTTAGATTTAGCCTAATTCATGCTAGAATTGTAGAATTAGTGGTTGCAAACACTGATTCATGCCTTTATGACTTAGGCTCTTCTTGAGAAAGAGAGACTAAATCTAGGAAAGTTAGGATAACAAGGAATTGGGGTGAACTCAAGAAATTGATAGCCCCAATTAAAGGGTTAAACCTAGAGATAGTAATACCCGACTTGAGCTAATATCACTTGTATTGCATGAATACCCATTTGGTCTTGAGAAAATCAAATTGGGCAAAATCACTCAAACTACCAAGAGGTATAGAGTGAGTACTTGTGTGTGATGGCTATATTACGATCCCAAATTGACCAAGCTTTCCCTAGATTCTTAATACTCGTTAGATATCCACCTAGGCAGAAGTCACTGCCCTAGTCCTTTTAAACACTTGAAAACCATCACAAAAAATATTATACTTAGCTTTAATCTTAGCATACAATAGAAATAGAAATATAAGTAGAAGTAGAATCAACACAATCATGTTTGGAAGTGCAATTAGGAACAACACACGCATCTAGACTTCGTTAGATACCTAATTCCAAATCAATTAAATCCCTATGAAAATCGATCCCGACCTTGTTGGGTAAAACTACATCGACATCCTCGCTACTCTATAGTGGTGTATGTTTGGAACCAAATGACTCAAAATAATGCTCTCGGAAATATTCCTCTGGGGGAGGAGGTAGATGACAATGATGCAGATGAGGTTAATCTAGGACCTAAAGTCCAAAGAAGAGGCCGTCCGCCTCATGACAACGTGCCAAACCCTCCCTCACCTCCTCCAAGGGCAGTACACTGGGTGCTACCCAATGAAGGCTACGCAAGTGCAATTGTCCTGCCCCGGATTCGGGCGGGAAATTTTCAAATAACCAATGTCATGCTTACTTTATTGAAGCAAAGGGGTTTATTCACCGGAGCTCCTCATCAGAACACATACAAGCATCTCAAAGGTTTTGTACACGCATGCTGGGGGAGCAAGCAAATGAATGTATCTGAGGACGCTCTGAGATTGAGGCTTTTCCCATTTTCACTTAGAGGGAAGGCTTTGGATTGGCTCGAGAGGCTACCCAACCATTCGATCACCACGTGGGATGAGTTGGCTGAAAAGTTCATAGCAACGTTTTTCTCTCCGGGACATATGGCAACATTGAGGGAAGAGATATTAGCCTTCAAACAAGAGCTAAATGAACCCTTACATGAAATCTTGGAGCGGTACCGGACAATGGTAAAAGAATACCCCAACAATGATATGACTAAAGGAATGATTCATCAGACATTTTATAGGGGTATCAACACGACCAACCAGTGTGTGGTGAATCAGCTGACAAAGGGTAGCTTCATGAACACACCATATTCAGAAGCATGTGAAATTCTAGATGAGATGGAGAACACCTCCTCAGCTTGGCAAAGTCGGGAAAACGTTCCTCAGGGCGACCCTAATGTCATCCATCTTCACAAGGAACTTCATGATCACGAACAAGCCATAACAGAGTTGACAACTACTATGAATCAGTTAGCAAAGGCTCAGCTTCAACAAGTTCAGGGGCCAAAGCAAGTAAATGCCATGGAAGGGTGAATGTAATGGTCAACAAGAGGAGACATCGTGGTCAACAAGTGCAAAACAATCAAGATCAATTTGAGCAAAATGGTAGTGGTTACAATCAAGACAATTCTTATGATGATCAGAGTGAGGAAGTTTTATATGCCAATAACTACCAAGGTCAATGGAGCAATGCTCCAAATAAACAATGGAGATCACAATGGAACAATCAAAATTGGGGCAACCAAGGCCAAGGGAATTGGAATAGTAGAAACAACAACAATCCGAACAATTGGGGGAACAATAATCAAAACTGGGGGAATTAAGGAAATAACCATGTCAATTGGGGTGGAAACAACAATAAAAATTGGGGCGGCAATGGAAACAAGGGGGTTGAAATAATAATAACCAAGGCAACCGGGGGTCGGGCTTTCAAAGGCCCCCGATGTATCAACAACCCAACAACCCGCCCCCATATCCGTCTCAAGGGAAAATTTCTTCAAATAATGAGATGGATGGGATATAAAGTATGCTCAAACAAATGATGGAAAGAAATACCGGCTCCGATGCCAAAATAGCCTCCCATAACACTTTAATCTGCAATTTGGAAGTACAAATGGGTCAAATTTCTCAAGCATTGAATTCTCTCCCTAAGGGGGCACTACCTAGTGATACGGTAGTAAACCCCAAGGGTGGGAACAATACGGGCCATGCTATGGCGGTGACCACAAGAAGCGGTAGAGGTGGTGTTGCTAGTACCTCTAATCCAAAGACGATTGTGAGTCATGAAGTGTTGTTGCAAAATGATGATGAGCCAAGCATTGATTTGCAAGTGAATAATGAGAATGTGAATGATGAGGTAAGGATAGACATAGATGGCACCGTGGAGGAGACTCAAAATGATGTGAACCCGTCGAGGGATCATGTGATAGACATACAGGAAACGGTAGTGCCCAAAGCCAAGGCTCCCTTGCCAAGGCCTCCTCCACCATATCCTTAAATGCTCGCCAAGCAAAATAATGAAAACTAATTCAAGAAGTTTATTGAAATGATGAAGAGTTTGTCCATC
Source organism: Nicotiana undulata (assembly GCA_005239495.1). Lineage (NCBI taxonomy): Eukaryota > Viridiplantae > Streptophyta > Magnoliopsida > Solanales > Solanaceae > Nicotiana > Nicotiana undulata. The sequence continues at coordinate 106,965 of ML283314.1, read as the reverse complement.
AATGTGCCTTTGGTTGAAGCTCTAGAACAAATGTCGGGATATGCCAAGTTCATGAAGGACTTGGTCACAAAGAAGAAGTCAATGAATTGTGAGACCATCAAAATGACGCATCAAGTGAGTGAATTGTGCATTCCATGGCTCTAAAGCTAGAAGATCCTGGTGCCTTTACACTTCCATGCACCATTGGCAGTGCCGATTTCGCCAAAGACTTATGTGATTTGGGAGCGAGTATTAATTTGATGCCATATTCTGTTTTCAAGACATTGGGTATTAGCAACCAAGACCTACTTCCATGATGTTGCAAATGGCGGACTGGACAATGAAGAGGCCGCTGGGGATTATTAATGATGTTCTAGTTCGGGTCGACAAGTTCATTCTTCTCGTAGATTTTTTGATTCTCTACTGCGAAATTGACTATGAGGTGCCAATCATATTGGGGAGACCTTTCCTAGAAACAGGGAAAGCATTGGTTGATGTGGAAGCTGAGGAGCTCACTTTTCGGGTGGGCGATGAAAACGTTGTGTTCCACGTGTGCAAATCAATGAGGCATCCTAATAGCAACGAAGTACGCTCTTTTGTGGATCTTGTGATTGAGGTGATTGTTGATGACACAAGTGATTTGATCAATGTGGAAAACCTTTGGAAGTTGTGTTGTTAAATCATGAGGATGATGAGAAGGAAGACTTGGTAGAATGTGCAAATGCTTTGCAAGGAATGGGATCTTATGCATATGGACCCCGCAAACTTTCCTTGGATCTAGAGAACCAGAGACTCCACCAACAAAGCCCTCAATCAAGGATCCATCAACATTGGAGTTGAAGCCCTTGCCTTCATACCTTAGGTATGAGTTCTTAGTCCCTTGTTCCACATTAACTGTTATTATTTCTTCGTGCTTAACGAACGTGCAGGTAGACTCCACCCTTGTGGTGCTTCAAAGAAGGAAGAAGGCAATTGGATGGACTTTGGCTTACATTCTGGGTATAAGCCCCGCCTTTTGCATGCACAAAATCATACTGGAGGATGATTCCAAACCCTCCGTGGAACATCAAAGGAGGTTGAATGAGTCCATGCAAGAGGTCATCAAGAAAGAGATTATCAAGTGGCTTGATGGAGGGGTTGTGTACCCCATTTCAGATAGTTCATGGATTTTGCCGGTACAATGTGTCCCAAAGAAGGGGGCTATGACTGTTATCACAAATGAGAAAAATGAATTGATCCCCACTAGAACTGTCACCAGATGGAGGATATGCATGGATTACAGAACAAAGTGACCCGCAAAGACTATTTTCCATTGCCATTTCTTGACCAAATGTTGGATAGACTTGCCAGGCGTGCTTATTATTTCTTTTTGGATGGGTACTCTGGGTACAACCATATTCTCATTGCACCGAAAGCCCAAGAGAAGACCACCTTCACATGTCTGTATGGCACATTTGCATTCTCACGTATGCTGTTTGGTTTGTGTAAATGATAACTAGGGATTTTACCTTATTTTACACTCTTTCTTGCTTAAGTTTTGGATAAAAGTGTATGCAAAATAGTCCCAAAGGCTTACTTGTTGTACTTGATTGCAGGGTTTGATAAAAAAGGGTGACAAATAGTAAAGAACCTGCTAAAAAAGGAGTGAAACATGCACAAGTACTAAGAACAAGCACAAGCAAGGTTCAACTGACCAGTGCGGACCGCGGTCCACTTTATTCGGTCCGCACTGAAGAGATTCAGAGAAGCAGTTTTGAAGGCAAAATCAACGCGGACCGTGGTCCGCGGTGAAGAGATTTAGAGAACCAGTTTTGAAGGCAAAATCAACGCGGATCGCGGTCCAGTTTATGCGATCCGCGGTGAAGAGATTCAGAGAGTGCTTTTGAAGGCCAAAACCAACGCGGACCGCAGTCCATTTTACGTGGTTCGCACTGAGGAGATTCAGAGACCTTTTACCTTGAAGGCCAGGAGACCAATGCGGACCGCAGTCCATTTTGCGCGGTCCGCATTGAAGCCACCGCGGCCGCGGTGCATTTTATGCGGACTGCGGTGGCCAAGTTCAGAGGCCCAGTTTTTCAAGCTAAGAGCCTCACCGTGACCGTAGTCCATTTTTGCGGTCCGCGGTGACCCCGCAGGGGTAATTTTGTCTAGAAAATTTGGCCTAGTATAAATAGTTTCTTTTCTTATTTTTAGGTCAGCTTTTGTACTCTGATATTATCAGGAGCTCGTGAACGATTTTTCTTTAGCTTTTTGAGTAATTGTAGAAGGGTTTCAACATTGAATCTTTCAATTTTAGTTTATAATTCAATTATATGGGTTTTGCTTCATCTATTTCTCTAATTTCTTCAGTTATTATGAGTAGCTAAACCCATTAGCTAGGGTTGTGGCTCAACCCTAGTGTGGGTGTTTGATGGATCCTTTAAATAAAGGCTTAGATGTTTATGGGTAATTGGTATTTGGGCTGATTTATGGTTTTCATGTTAATATTAGTGGTTGCAAACACTAATTGGCGTTTATTTGACTTGGGTTCTTCTTGAGAAAGAGAACTTGAGTCTAGAAAATCAGCCCAACAAGGAATTGGTATGTATTCACGAGATTGATAGTCCCAATTAACAGGTTAAACCTAGAGATAGTAAAACCCTACTTGAGCCTATATTTCTTGTATGAATTTGACACAAAATTGACCTCGAGGGAGGCAATTAAGGCAAAGCCACTCAAACTACCAAGAGGTATAGAGTGGGTAACTTTGAGCATTGGCTATATCACACTTCCCTTCATAACTTCTTTGCCTTAGATTGTGAATTCATTAAATATTCGCCTAGGTGAAAGTCATAACCCTAGTGCCTTTTATCCATTAAGAAAACAACCAAAAAGACATTAGTTAGTTAATTAGCAAATTACCATTAGTATAAACCGTAGTATAATTGTCAAATCAAAAAGTATGAAAAGTGCAATTAAGAGCACAAAACACTACTAGATTACCTAGAAACTCAACTCCAATATTCATAACTCTCTGTGGAATCGATCTCGATCCTTCGGGTAAAAGCTGCTCCGACCCTCATCTTGCTACTTTATAGTAGTGTAGGTGAGTGCCGATCACTTTTTGGCGTCGTTGCCGGGGAGTTATATGGTGTTGATTATATACGTGAATAGTGGTGTTAAGTGTTTTTCTTCCCTTTTTCTGTTAACGTGTGTATTGAATCTACTCAGGTGCTAATGGCGGATCCTTTGGGAAATGTTATTGCGGGGGAGGAGGTATAAGGAAACCAAGATGATGAAATTAACCAAGTACCACGTCCCAGACGGGGCCGATAGGACAATATTAATGAGGACATTCCAGACCCTCCCCCCCACCAGCTCCCAGAGCTGCCCCTCGTGTCCTTCCAAACAAGGGGTATGCTAGTGCTATTGTCCCGCCTAGAATCCGGGCGGGAAATTTTCAGATAACAAATGTGATGCTGACACTCTTGGAGCAGCGGGGCTATTTCACCAGAGCCTCCCACTAAAATTCTTACAAGCATTTGAAGGGCTTCGTGGATACCTGCTTGGGTAGTAAGAAAACGAACGTCTCAGAAGATGCCTTGAGACTGCAGTTATTCCCCTTCTCTCTTCGAGGGAAGGCTCTTGGTTGGCTCGAGCGGCTTCCCAACCACTCCATATCCACATGGGATGAGCTCGCAGACAAGTTATTGCAAAATGTTTCTCCCCTAGTCACATGGCAGCGCCCAGAGATAAATAGCTTTTAAGGAAGAACCCAACGAGCCTTTGCATGAGATTTGGGAGCGCTACAGGACCATGGTTAAGGAATGTCCAAAAAATGACATGACTGAAGCCATGATTCAGCGAACCTTCTACCGAGGAATAAACACTATCAATCTATGTGTGGTCAATTAGTTGGCCGGTGGAAATTTCATGAAATTGACTTACCCCGAGGCATGTGAGGTCTTAGATGAGATGGCTGACACATGGTCAGCATGTCAAAGTAGAGCAAATGTACCTCAGGGTGAGTCCGCTGTCAATAGTCTTCACAAAGAACTTCAAGAACATGGGAAAGCAATTGCCGAGCTCACTACCACTATGAACAAACTTGCCAAGGCAAAACTTCAACAATTACAAGGGCCGAAGCAAGTAAATGCCATGGAGGGAGTGAATGTGTTGGTGAACCAAAGAACACCTCGGAGAAATCCAAAGCAAAGCAACAATGATCAAGGTGACCAAGGACCAAGTGGGTATAGTCAAGAAGAGCCATATGATGATCAAGAAGAGGATGTCATGTATGCTAATAATTATCAAAGTCAAGTGAACAATCAAAACTGGAACAACCAAAATTGGGGTAATCAAAGACAACGCAATTGGAACAATAACAACAATTCACGAAACTGGGGGAACAACAACAACCAACAATGGGGGAACAATAATGAGAACAATTGGAGCGGAGGCAATAACAACAACAATTGGGGTGGTAATGGTAACCGGGGGTCGGGCTTTCAAAGGCCCCCAATGTACCAAAAACCAAGCAATCCACCCCCGTACCAAGCTCAAGGCCAAAGCTCATCAAGTAATGACATGGGAATAATTGAACAAATGTTCAAGCAAATGATGGAGCGCAATGCGGACTCCGATGCTCAATTGTCTTCCCACAACACCTCCATTAGAAATCTTGAAGTACAAATTGGCCAAATTTATCATGACTTGAACATACTCCCAAAGGGGGAACTACCGAGTGATACGATGGTGAACCCCAAGGGTGGAAACAACAATAATACCAGTCACGCCATGGCGGTGACCACAAGAAGTGGAAGAGGCGATAAAGCGAGTTCTTCTAGACAAAAGAGAATTGTTGATGATGATGAATTACCAAATGATGAGTTACCAATTGAGGTTGAGCAAGTGGTGGAAGAGCCAACTACTAGTGAGGTGAGAATTGACATTCATGATAATGGGGAGGATTTGCAAAGGGACGTGAAACCGTCTAGGGAACACGTGATTGAGATGCCGGTACCGGTAATCCCACAGGCCAAGGCACCATTTCCTAGGCCCCCTCCTCCGTATCCTCAAAGGTTGGCGAAGCAAAAGCAAGAGAATCAATTCAAGAAATACATTGACATGATGAAAAGTCTTTCCATCAATGTCCCTTTGGTTGAAGCTTTAGATCAAATGCTCGGGTATGCTAAGTTCATGAAGGACTTAGTCACAAAGAAACGGCCTATGGAGTGCAAAACCATAAATATGACTCACCAAGTGAGTGCCATAGTGCGTTCAATGGCACCCAAACTTGAAGACCCGGGAGCTTTTACCATTCCTTGTACAATCGGGAGTGCGGATTTTGCTAAGGCTTTGTGTGACCTCGGAGCTAGCATACACTTGATGCCATATTCGGTCTTTAAAACATTGGGGATTGGTCAACCTAGGGCTACCTCGATGCGTCTTCAAATGGCGGATAGAACTATGAAGATGCCTCTAGGAATCATTGATGATGTATTAGTGCGGGTTGACAAGTTCATTTTGCCCGCGGACTTTGTTATCTTGGATTGTGAAGTGGATTATGAGGTTCCCATCATCGACCTTCCTTGCAACGGGGAAGGCCTTAGTTGTCGTGGAGGCCGGTGAGCTCACTTTCCGTGTGGGCAATGAAAAGGTTGTGTTCCATGTTTGCAAGTCAATGAAGCAACCCAATAGCACAGAAGTATGTTCTTTCATGGGCCTTGTCACCGAGGTCATTATTGATGATGCAAGCTCTATGATAAATGTTGAAGATCCAGTGAAGGCAGCTTTATTGAACCATGATGACATTTTGGTGGATGGCTTAATTGAGATCACCAATGCCTTACAACGCATGGGTTCTTATTCCTATGGTCCCCGAAAACTATCCTTGGACTTGGAGAATCGGAAAACTCCTTCGACAAAGCCTTCAATTGAAGAGACACCTACATTGGAGTTGAAGCCACTTCCACCACATCCTCAGGTATGAATATCTTGGTCCCTCTCGTAATTTACTTGTTATACTTTCATCTTGCCTAACCCAATTGCAGGTAGATTCCACTCTAAAAGTGCTAAAGAGGAGAAAGAAGGCCATAGGATGGACAGTTGCTGACATTCGGGGAATAAGCCTCGCATTTTGCATGCACAAAATCATTCTTGAGGATGGAGCAAAGCCTTCCTTAGAACACCAACGGAGGCTCAATGAAGCTATGCAAGAAGTGGTGAAGAAGGAAATAATCAAGTGGCTTGATGCAGGGGTTGTCTACCCAATCTCGGGTAGTGCTTGGACTTCTCCGGTCCAGTGTGTTCCAAAAAAGGGTGGCATGACAGTGGTCCAAAATGACAAAAATGAACTTATTCCAACAAGAACGGTCATAGGTTGGCGGGTATGCATGGATTACAACAAGTTAAACAAAGTGACTCGCAAGGATCATTTTCCCTTTCCTTTCTTGGATCAAATGCTTGACAGGCTTGTAGGCAGGGCTTTCTATTGCTTCTTGGACGGGTATTCAGGATATAACCAAATCTTGATTTCCCTAGAGGACCAAGAAAAGACTACCTTCACGTGCCCGTATGGTACATTTGCCTTCTCCAGGATGCCTTTTGGACTTTGCAATGCACCCGCCACATTTCAGCGGTGCATGATGGCAATCCTTACTGATATGGTTGAAGACTTACTCAAGGTGTTTATGGATGACTTCGGCGTAGTTAGGGACTTCTTTGATGAATGTTTGAGCAATCTTGACAAAGTCCTCGCTCGGTGTGAAGAGATCAACCTAGTATTAAACTAGGAAAATGCCATTTTATGGTGGAAGAAGGGATAGTGTTGGGCCACAAAATCTCGAGAAATGGAATTGAAGTAGACAAGGCGAAGATTGAAGTGATTTCCAAGTTACCACCTCCAACTTCGGTAAAGGGAGTCCGGAGCTTTCTTGGGCATGCTGGGTTTTACCGGCGTTTCATTAAGGACTTCCCAAAGGTGGTCAACCCTCTTTGAAAATTGCTAGAGAAAGATGCCAAGTTCAACTTTGATGACAATTGCATGAAGGCATTTGAGCTATTGAAGCAAAAGCTCACTTCCACACCAATTATCACCGTACCCGATTAGAGCTCTCCTTTTGAGCTAATGTGTGACTCTAGTGATGTGGCTGTGGGGGCGGTTTTGGGCCAAAGGGTGAACAAGATCTTTCACCCCATCTATTATGCTAGCAAAACAATGAACTCAGCCCAAATGAACTACACTGTCACCGAGAAGGAGCTATTGGCAATAGTCTTTGTGATGGAGAAATTTTGTCCTTATCTTATGGGTGCCAAGGTCATATTTCACACTAACCATGTGGCACTCCGGTATCTCATGACTAAAAAGGATTCCAAAGCGAGACTCATGCGGTGGGTGTTGTTGCTTCAAGAGTTCGACTTGGAGATTACTGATAGAAAAGGGAGTGAAAACCAAGTGGCCGACCATCTTTCCCGCTTGGAGGAGCAAGATCGACCTAGTGATGGGCTTGAAATTGATGATAGTTTCCCCGATGAACAACTTCTTTCTGTGTCAATGCAAGAATTGGCATGGTTCGCAGACATTACCAACTATCTTGTCACTGGTGTTGTTCCTTTTGAGCTCTCTTCCAACCAAAGGAAGAAACTTAGGAGGGATAGCATGGATTTCTATTGGGATGAACCATACTTATTCAAGATTTGCACTGATGGTGTCATCCCACGATGTGTACCAGAAGAAGAACAAGGATCGATTCTTGAGTCTTGCCACTCCTCACCTTATGATGGTCATAATGGAGGGGCAAGGACCGCCTCCAAAGTGCTAAGTTGTGGTTTCTTTTGGCCTACCTTATACAAGGATACTAGTGAGTTGGTGAAGCGATGTGATGACGGCCAACGAATGGGTGGCATATCCAAGAGAAATGAGATGCCTCTTACTACTATCCTTGAGGTGGATACCTTTGATGTATGAGGTATTGACTTTATGGGGCCATTTGTGAGTTCTTGTGGAAACACTTACATACTCGTGGTTGTGGACTACGTTTCAAAATGGGTTGAAGCTGTGGCTTTTCCTAATAATGAAGCCCGGAGTGTGGTTGGTTTTCTGAAGAAGCATATTTTCACAAGATTTGGGACATCCCGCGCCATCATCCGTGACGGGGGGTCTCACTTTTGCAATAGGGCCTTTGATTCTTTGCTATCGAAGTATGGGGTCAATCATAAGGTGTCTACTCCGTACCATCCTCAAGCAAGTGGCCAGGTGGAAGTGTCCAATCGTGAAATCAAGAATATATTGGCCAAGACAATGAATGCTAACCGAACTGATTGGTCCCGGAAGCTTGATGATGCTCTTTGGGGTTACCGGAAAGCCTTCAAGACCCCAATCAGTATGTCACCTTACCGGTTGGTGTATGGAAAGGCTTGTCATATTTCGGTGGAATTGAAGCACAAGGAACTTTGGGCTTTGAAGAAGTTGAATTTGGATTGGGACACAACTGCTAATCTCAGAGTTGATCACTTAAATGAGCTAGATGAGTTAAGATTTCATGCATACACTAGCTCCTCCTTGTATAAAGACAAAATGAAGTACCTCCATGACAAGTATGCCAAGGAACGGGAATTCAAGGTGGGAGACTTGGTGCTCCTTTTCAATTCTAGACTCCGTCTCTTTTCGGGCAAACTCAAATCCAAGTGGAGTGGCCCATTTGAAGTTGTGTTGGTTACACCCTTTGGTGCTCTCGATCTCAAAAACAAAAATGGAGAGATTTTTCGAGTGAATGGGCACCGGTGCAAGCATTACCTGGGAAACTTTGAAGATAGCCACGTGGTGGCTTTGATGAAGCTCAATTGAACATGGTAACATGAGTCGTGCCGCGACGTGAAATCAAGCGCTTCTTGGGAGGCAACCCATGTGTCTTTATTTTGGTTTTTCCTTGATTTTCTTGGTAGTATAGGACTTATTTTTGGACTAACTGGCTGTGGGATGTTGTAGGATTATTTTGATGCAGGGCACAAGGTTAAGTTAAAAATAACAGCGCTCTGCAGTTTGAAATGCGGACCGCGGTCAATTTTGTGCGGTCCGCGGAGCTATCTTACCAGAAAATTGCTCTCTGAAGTTTTCAATGAGAACCATAGTCAATTTTGTGCGATCCGCGGATCTACCTTACCAGAAATTTGCTCTCTGAAGTTGCCACCGCTGCCGCACTACCATTTTGTGCGGTCCCCGGTGGACCACTGTGGCCGCAGTTCATTTTGAGTGGACCGCAGTGGCTAATTGCCCAGATGTCCAGAAAGATTAAGGACCGCGGGCCGCGGTCATTTTATGCGGTCCGCGGTGGGGTAAGTAGTGTGGGTCCCAGGCCAAAAAGTTATAAATAGGGCCCGAGGGCCTCATTTTACACTTTTCGCTCATTACCATCTCTACAGTAAAAATTTCCACTGTGCATCCCCTTGCTAATTTCAAGTGATTCATATCATCTTCATCCCACATCTAGTAAGTTTAATTTTGACTTCATAACTTCTTAGTTTTATTATTTTCTTGTTTACCTAGTAGATTTTCTTCTTCTTTTTCCCCTTTTTCTTCTTTAATCCATTAATCATGTGTAGGGTTTGTTCATAATGCTTAATTTAGACCCATTGTAGTTAATTACACTGATTAAACACCTAGGGTATCAACAACATGTGCATTTGAACTTTAATTAAAATTAAAAATTGAAACCCTAGGTTGGGAATTAGTGCGGTTCGCGGTGATTTTATGCGGACCACGGTGCTTTAATATCACAAGTCCCAGTTGAGGACCGCGGACCGCGGAGCTTTTTTGTGCGGTCCGTGGTGCCTTAGTGCGGACTGCGGTTGTTTTTATGCGGTCCGCGGTGCTCATCTTCAGAGAAGTGGCTAGTTTGAACCCCACTTCAACGCGGACCCCACTTCTTTTGTTGCGGTCCGCGGTGCCTTAGTGCGGACCGCGGTTGTTTAATGCGGTCCGCGGTGACCATCTTCAGAGAGGTGGGTAGTCTGAACCCCACCTCAACGCGGACCGCGGTCCTTTTTGTGCGGTCCGCGGTCTGCCACTTCTGAAACTCAAATCCAATGTTCTGCTACTTTTTTTTCTTCATGAATACATACACTGCTTGGATACTAACAATCTTTAAATGAATTGAACTTGCAGATTATGGTCCAATCAAGAGGTGGTGGCCGTAAACCAAGTGGAATGGGTGAATCCTCTCGGGGACAGGCAAGGGAATGATCAAACTAACCCCCCAAGTCCGGCAAGCAATAAAAGCAACTAGAAAAATAATCCGGGCCATGGATAGAGCTGCTTCCCAATCGGGAAATGAGTATGCACCCTCCGGAGAGGGATCTGAGTTAGAGTCGGTACCAGAGTTTGTCCCAGACTTCCCGGAGAGGTTCAGATTGACAAATGAACCTTCTGACTCCCCTCCTGCCCAAGCATCAACACACTCTGAGTCGTCTAAGGGCTCAACTGCAGGGAGTGATCATGACTACTCCACCTCACCCACAGCTTCACTATCGGGTGAGAACCCTGAAGAAGAAGCAGGGGATGAACCCCAAACAGGGGGTGAACCCCAAGTAGGGGGAGTTGAAAGAACAAGAAACCCTGAAGCATGGAAATATCAGTTTATGAGTGAACCGGCCTTTCATAAATTCCGGGAATGTGGTCGGAAAGGAAATTGATACCGGAGTGCAAATTCATCACAAAGGACCTTTTGCCGGACAACCCCAATGTGCAGAGACAATTCAGGGAGAGAAAAGGCTGGGACTATTTCACTTGCCGGTTAGTGGAGGCAAATAAGCACCTAGTCAAGGAGTTCTACACTAATTTGGCGTATCTTAAAAAGGACTCCAAGGAGACTAAGGTACGAAATCTGACCGTGCCTTTTGATGGGGATGCAATAAACAACTACCTAGAGTTCGATGATGAGGATGAGATGGAGTACTTGGAGAAATTGAACGGGGGGGATGAGGCCCGTCCATGGCTAGCGGAGCACTTGGAAATCCCAGATGAAACCCCAGACTGGTTGCAAGTAGGGAAGGTGATTCTAAGGAGAACGTTAAACTTTGAAGCCAAAGGTTGGGAGACGTTCGTGTGTAGCAGGCTAGACCCCACATTTCACGACAATTCTCTTCCTCTCAGGCATGCTGTGCTGATAGCCTCAATCATGGCAGGGATCCCGATCAATGTCGGGAATGTGATGTCAAGGGTTATTAACCGGGTGGTGAATGAAGGTGATATAGCCTACCCTTTCCCTAATTTCTTGACCATGTACTTTGAAGACCAAAAGGTAGAAAAATGGAGGTTTGATGTAAAGGTGAAGCCAAAGGCTCCGTTCTCCTGGTACAGCCTTCAGGGTGATGACAACCCCAAGAGCAAGAATTTCAAAGGAAAATCCACTATTTCCACTGGCCAGTCTGAAGTGCCAGTGGTTGTAGTGGCATCTACTCACCCTGCCTCAGCCACCCCAGACATTGCTAGCCCCTCCACTTCAGCAGCCCCAGGCATTCCTTCATCACGGGCATACCCTCTGACTGCCCACTGTCTAAGCCAGACCCTATCCAATATCAAAAACTGGATGCAGGCAGCTACTTCTAAGCTGTCTGTTCTTTCCACGACGGTGGCAGCCCAAGATGCACCTCCTTCGCCACAGGTCCCACAGTCCGTGGAGGACACTCTCAAGTAGATTTTGGGAAACCAGAAGAAGATCCTTGAGAACCAAAAGTTGATTCTGGACGCTGTTGGCAATCATGGAAAAGCACTGAAAGACCTTGCCAAGGATACTAAGAAGCTGAGGAAGACACGTGCCTCCAGGGAGTCAGTGGAGCAGTTAAGGAAGGAAGTAGATAAGCTGAAGGAAGATCACTTGACATTAGACCTGCTGCTGCATGATCATGCTGCCCAGCCTGAGTCAGAGCCGGAGATAGAGAGGCCACCAAAGAGGAAGATAGTGTTTCCCCGTATTGAGGGCATTGTGATAAAGTTGGCAGACCCGCAGGGAGGTACCTCGAGTCAGCCACAACTACCAGTACATGCCCATGTTACAGAGGAGGTCCAGGTCCCGATGGAGACACAGGGTTCTGAGGAACAGTCACAGGCTCCCATACAGTCCACAGACCCCGGGACTCACACTCAGGATCCTATGCAGACGGATGGCCTATAGGGAGTTTCTCTTTACCCGTCTCCTTATATTTGTGCTATTTTTGGTTAGTTAGCATTGAGGACAATGCTATCTCTCATTTGAGGGGGTAGCCCTATTTTGGATTTGGATGAATGTACATATTTGATACTATTTCTTTTTTATTTTGGTATGTACATAACTTTACTATTCTAGTACTTTTCATATTTTTGCACTTTTGGTCTGTATATAAAGTTACTTTCTAATGTATATATTCATTCCCCCTTATGTATATTCGATTAAACCCCCTCTTGTATATGTTCATTCTACTTTACACATTTTACTTTACGCATTTTTCCTTTTTATAGCTTCTTGTTTTGAATTTTTCGCGTGCAATAAGCCTTTAGTTTTCTTAATGCCACAGTTCTTTCCAAAGGTAGAATTTGTGTGAACCAGGTGGCTCTTCCCGAGGATGGATGGTGTGACAACCTTCTTAAGGGTTTGAGTCTGTTTTTCTTTTTAATTTTTGTAAATAATAGCTAGTGAGTAAAGGTGCCTCAAGCAAAGCTTCACTTGGGCTAAACACATATGCCTTTGATCCTATGGTCAAAAATAAATCGTTGTGTTTAGGATGGTGAAAGTTGTGATCTTGAGACTCTTGTGTTGACCGATAATCATCAAGTGGTTTTTCGGGATCATTGTGTTTCTCAAATCATAGCTAAGTTCGTTGTGGGCCCCCGACTCTGTTTATTCAGCAATCCCATAACTTGAGTGGTGAGAATTGGAATTGCAAGTCCAAGTCCTGTGCCATTAGTCTAGAACTTGCCCTGAATGTTTGTCTAGGCGAAATCCTAAGTGTAGTTTGACTTGAGATGTGATTATAGGCTCTCCTTTATCCGAATAGTGACTTGAACATTTCCATAGATACCAATGGCAATTTCCCTAGTCAACCCTTTTGAGCCTTAGACCCTTTTCTTTCAAAAATCATGATACAAGCCTTTACCAATTTTGACCCTCTCTTGGCACCCCTTCTTCCCTCAGCACAAGGAAAAAGCGTTAGTTTGGGGGAGAGACGAGGAATGCAACAAAGTGAAAAAGAAGGTACAAAAAGGAAGAAAAGGAAAGGCAATGAAAAAGAAAGAAAAGAAAAAATCAAAAAGCCAAAAAGAATGAACAATTTAGAAGAAATAAAGGGAATCAATGAAAGAAAAGAGACTAAAGGTGTGAAATGCTCAGAAAGGAGAAACATGATTGAAATGAACAAGAAGGAGTGACAGTATGTCTCTCTAACCCCTCAGAAAGAGCTTGACGACTCAAAAGGTCAAGAGAAGGTACGCAAAAGTAAAGCAAATGAAGTGCTTAAGGGAAGATGGAACCCACCTAGACCAAAAATTCCCTACCTTGAACCAAAAAGCCTTCAATATGTCTCCACAAAAGTCCTATATGATCTTGAGTTGAATGAAGCTTACATTAGTGGCGACTCACATAAAGGGCAAGACTATGGTACTTTGAGCCGGACTTGAGTCTTTCCCTTGGGAGAGATGAGTGAACTCCCATTATCCTCATTCTGAGTGTTGCAATTTTAAAGTGAGGTTTACTTAGGGAGAGTTGAGGAGTATGAGTTTGGGTTCCACAATGACCAAAGCAGTAGTAAGAGTTTCGTTGATGAGTCGAGTCAACTCTTGATGCTGTTGTGTCGCACTGAAATCCATGGTGTTAAAAGGTCAAATGTTGTTAATGATTCATTGGCATTGAGTGAAATTGTTAGTCCCAATTGATGCTAGAAGAGGTTACCTTAGGACATCTGAATTTTCTTGGATTTACTCAAAAAGGGGTGGGGCTTATTTTGTCTGCTTCAGGACAAGCAAAAGCTTAAGTTTGGGGGAGTTGATAACTAGGGATTTTACCTTTTTTTACACTCTTTCTTGCTTAAGTTTTGGATAAAAGTGTATGCAAAATAGTCCCAAAGGCTTACTTGTTGTACTTGATTGCAGGGTTTGATCAAAAAGGGTGACAATTAGTCAAAAACCTGCTCAAAAAGGAGTGAAACATGCACAAGTACCAAGAACAAGCACAAGCAACGTTCAACTGACCAGTGTGGACCGCGGTCCACTTTATGCGGTCCGCACTGAAGAGATTCAGAGAAGCAGTTTTGAAGGCAAAATCAACGCGGACCGCGGTCTAGTTTATGCGGTCCGCGTTGAAGAGATTCAGAGAAGCAGTTTTGAAGGAAAAATCAATGCGGACCGCGGTCCAGTTTATGCGGTCCGCGGTGAAGAGATTCAGAGAGTGCTTTTGAAGGCCAAACCCAACGCGGACCGCGGTCCATTTTACGCGGTCCGGACTGATGAGATTTAGAGACCTTTTACCTTGAAGTCCAGGAGACTAACGCGGACGGCAGTCCATTTTGCGCGGTCCGCGTTGAAGCCACCGGGGCCGCGGTGCATTTTATGCGGACTGCGGTGGCCAAGTTCAGAGGCCCAATTTTTCAAGCTAAGAGCCTCACCGCGACCGTAGTCCATTTTGTGCGGTCCGCGGTGACCCCGCAGGGGTATTTTTGTCCAGAAAAATTGGCCTAGTATAAATAGTTTCTTTTCTTATTTTTAGGTCAGCTTTTGTACTCTAATATTATCAGGAGCTCATGAACAATTTTTCTTCAGCTTTTTGAGTAATTTTAGAAGGGTTTCAACATTGAATCTTTCAATTTTAGTTTATAATTCAATTATATGGGTTTTGCTTCATCTATTTCTCTGATTTTTTCAGTTATTATGAGTAGCTAAACCCATTAGCTAGGGTTGTGGCTCAACCCTAGTGTGGGTGTTTGATGGGTCATTTAAATTAAGGCTTAGATGTTTATGGGTAATTGGTATTTGGGTTGATTTATGGTTTTCACGTTAATATTAGTGGTTGCAAACACTAATTGGTGTTTATTTGACTTGGGTTCTTCTTGAGAAAGAGAACTTGAGTCTAGAAAATCAGCCCAACAAGGAATTGGGATGTATTCACGAGATTGATAGTCCCAATTAACGGGTTAAACCTAGAGATATTGCTTGTATGAATTTGACACCAAATTGACCTCGAGGGAGGCAATTAAGGCAAAGCCACTCAAACTACCGAGAGATATAGAGTGGGTAACTTTGAGCATTGGCTATATCACACTCCCCTTCATAATATCTTTGCCTTAGATATGAGCATTCGTTAAATATTCTCCTAGGTGAAAGTCATAACCCTAGTGCCTTTTATCCATTAAGAAAACAACCAAAAAGAAATTAGTTAGTTAACTAGCAAATTACCATTAGTATAAACCGTAGTATAGTTGTCAAATCAAAAAGTGTGAAAAGTGCAATTAAGAGCACGAAACACTACTAGATTACCTAGAAACTCAACTCCAATATTCATAACTCTCTGTGGAATCGATCCCGATCCTTCGGGTAAAAGCTGCTCCGACCCTCATCTTGCTACTTTATAGTAGTGTAGGTGAGTGCCGATCAGTAATGCACCGGCTACCTTTCAGTGGTGTATGATGGCAATATTTACGGATATGGTGGAGGACTTCCTTGAAGTGTTCATCGATGATTTAAGTGTTGTGGGGGATTCATTTGAAGAATGCTTGGATAATCTTGACAAAGTGTTGGCCCGATGTGAAGAGACCAACTTAGTATTTAATTGGGAAAAGTTCCACTTTATGGTCGAGGAGGCCATTGTCCTCGGCCATAAGATCTCAAAGAACGGTATTGAAGTGGATAAAGAGAAAATTGAAATGATTTCAAAACTCCCTCCTCCTACTTCCATCAAGGGGGTGAGGAGCTTTTTTGGTCACGTGGGGTTTTACCGAAGGTTCATCAAGGATTTCTCAAAAGTGGTGAACCCCTTGTGCAAGTTGTTGGAAAAGATGCAAAGTTCATGTTCAATGATGATTGCATGAAAGCTTTTGAGCTTCTCAAGTCTAAGTTTACTACCACTACCATCATTACCGCACCCAATTGGAGCTTACCATTTGACCTCATGTGTGATTCTAGTGACATTGCGGTAGAAGCGGTTTTGGGGCAAAGGATCAACAAGATATTTCATCTGGACTATTATGCAAGCAAAACAATGAATGGAGCCCAAGTCAACTATACGGTGACCGAGAAAGATTTATTAGCCATTGTCTTCGCCATGGAAAAGTTCAGGCCATACCTCATGGGTGCCTAAGTGATTATGCACACCGATCACGCGACACTTCGTTACTTGATAACCAAAAAGGACTCTAAGGCTAGGTTGATGAGATGAGTTCTTCTTCTACAAGAGTATGACCTTGAAATTATAGACAGAAAAGGGAGTGAGAATCAAGTGGCGAACCACTTGTCCCGATTGGAAGAGGAGGGGAAGCCCCATGATGGCCTCGAAATTAATGATTCATTTTCGGATGAACAACTCCTCTCCGTGTCTTTGAATGGGATGACTTGGTTCGCCGATGTGGATAACTTTATTGTGACCGGCATTGTCCCGAGTGAGCTCTCTTCTAACCAAAGGAAGAAGCTTAGACGGGACAACTTGGATTATTATTGGGATGAGCCATATCTTTTCAAGATTTGCAATGATGGTGTTATCCAGAGATGTGTTCCGGAAGAGGAGCAAATGAGTATTCTTGATGCTTGACATTCCTCACCCTACAGTGGTTATCATGGTGGGGAGAGAACTGCTACAAAGGTTCTCAACTGTGGATTTTATTGGCCTACCTTGTACAAAGATGCTAGCGAGCTTGTTAGGCGGTGCGATGAGTGCCAAAGAGCTGGTGGAATTTCCAAGAAGGATGAAATGCCTATGCAAGATGGTAGGGTAATTGACTATGCATCTCGGCAATTGAAGGTTCATGAGAAGAATTATCCTATCCACGACTTGAAATTGGAAGCTATTGTTCATGCCTTTAAGATTTGGCGACACTACTTATTCGGCGTCCCATGTGAGGTCTATACCGACCACCAGAGTCATCAGCATCTGTTCAAACTAAAAGATCTTAATTTGCAGCTGCGAAAGTGGTTAGAGTTGCTTAAAGGCTATGATATCACTATTCTATATCATCTCAGGAAGGCCAATATGGTGGCCGATGCCTTGAGTCGAAAGGCGGAGAGTATGGGTAGTTTTGCGTATCTACCAGCAGTAAAGGTTGATGTTCAGGTCTTGTTCAATCAGTTTGTTAGATTGGATGTTTCGGAGCCCAGCGGGGTTCTTGCTTGCGTGGTGTCTTGACCTTCTTTATATGAGTGCATCAGAGAGCGTCAGTATTGTGAACCCCATTTGTTTGTCCTTAAGGACACAATACAAAACGATGATGCCAAGGAAGTTTCTATCAGATATGACGGTGTGTTGCGGATGCAGGGCCGGTTATTTGTGCCCAATATGGATGGGTCATGTGAGTTGATTCTTTAGGCGGCCCACAGTTCGCGGTACTCCATTCATCCGGGTGCCGCTAAGATGTAGGATTTGAGGCAACACTACTGGTGGAGGAGAATGAAGAAAGACATAGTGGAGTATGTAGCTCGGTGCCTTAATTGTCAGCAAGTGAAGTATGAGAATCAAAGGCCATGCAACTTGCTTCATAGATTTGAGATTCCCGAGTAGAAATGAGAGCGTGTTACCATGGACTTCGTTGTTGGACTCACACGGACTTAGAAGAAATTTTACGTTTTAAGGGTGATTGTGGTTAGGTTGACCAAGTCGGCTCATTTTATTTCGGTGGTGACTGCCTATTCCTCAGAGCAGCTGGCTCTAAGGGTGTAATATGGGCCGGGCTTCGTGGGTCGGTCCTAAGTGGGCCCGGGCTTTGTGGAATTTTTTGTAGTAACCGGCCCGGGACCGGGACTGGGACCACTAACTAATGGTCCCAGGCAAAGTGGGCCGGTCCCGGACCTATGTGGCCCTAAGTGGGCCTAAGTTGACCTAGACTATTTTTTTTAATTTTTTTTTATCTAAGGCAATTTCTTGTAAATTATATAGCTTATATATATATATATATAACTGTGACTTAAATTTTGTAATTCAAATTTAAACACAAAAATATTGTAAAGAGATATTCAAAGGAATGCGTTATAATTTTTATTATTATGACATTAACAAAACATGGCAATATCTTTCTTAGTCTTCCTCCCCCCAATGGAATGAGCACAACAAGATGCTAATACCACCATTAAGAAGAAAAATAAATTAATCAAGATGTGCCAAAATACAAATCACATATTTATTTACATTGTATCTCTTACAAATTTCATAAATCCTTCAAGGTCCGGAGGAATTTCCGTTGGTGGTGGCGGAAAAGAAGCTTGTTCATCACTGCTTTCGAGCGAAGCAGCATCCTCTGCAAGTTAATCTAGCATTTCTTCGTAAGCTTCGTCTACCTCTGGTTGTGATTCAGCAAGTCCAAAGTTTCTTCATTTCGAACGGATCCAATCTTAGAAGAGTACTGATTTTTCCAAGCTCTCCCTCATAGACGCTCTATGATCACCAAGTTGAAGTCTGGCTTGACTGAAAGCGCTCTCCAATGCCACTGTTGAAGCTTGAATAGTTAAAATGTCTCGATCCATCCTTGAAAGAATCGGAAAGTATTTTTCTTTTTCCTTCCACCATTCCAAAATATTAAAGGATCCGTCGGGATTCACTTCCTCAATTCCCTGCAACAAATAAACTTCAAGCTCATTTAGTTGTGAACAATCAGTAGTATTGGAACCTTGAGAACCCCTGAACCCCGCCCAAGCACTAAGTGCTCTTACTCTCGCAGTTCTTTTAGATGATTGAGAACTAGAAGAAGTAGGAGTTGAAACATTTGTTCTAGCATGATCTAAGGCAATTTGATAAGCACTATAAATAGTTTGAGCATTTATTTTAATTGAGGCTATTTCTTCCGGAAATGTAGACAATTTCTCATCTTCAAGTGTTAAGCCATTATAAATAGTTTCATACCAAAATTGAGGACCTCCTAATTTCATAGTAGGATTTAACAAGGCAGCAACACCATAAATAGAGGGAATAGGGAAAAAATATTTTCTAAACTTTTGTCTCATAGAATCAATAGCAAGTTCATAAATTACCCCACCCTCTGAAAAATGAGTAAAGAAATTTGCAAGTTCAGCAATATAAACTAAACAGTTAGAAATAATAGGATAATATTGCCCAAAAAATTTATTTGTAGCAATATGAAATTTTTCTAAAATATCTACAAGCATTTTGACATTAGTCCAATCCTGATTTGTAAGGTGCTCATCATCATCAGTTACACGAGCATTAAACATTGAGTTTATGGGGTTTCTATATTCATATGCAACAACTAAACTTTCATACATATAATTCCATCTACTTGGACAAGGTTTAAGAATCTTTCTTTCTCTTAGGCCAAATTCATCGCATCTTTTAAAATATTCTCTAAGTCTACTTCTACGGTTTGACTATGATTATCTTACTGGTAATTATAAGATTATCACATTCATTACCACTTCTACCAATATCAGTAGTAATAGCAACACAACAATTTTTATGAGTAAATAAATAGCGCAAATATTGTTCATATTCATGTTTATATTTATAAATATCGCTCTTTACGGTTGTGCGAGGCCATCCTATTGTAACGACCGGCCGGTCGTTCCGTGAGATTAGCCCCGTTATTCCTGTTTCTGCTTTTTCATGCATTGCTTAAGCTTTTTATGATGTGTTGGGGTCAGTTGGTTCAGGGTCGGAGTGGTCGTGGTGAGTATTGAGACACTTAGTCTCTTAAATTGGCATAATGGTTAGAAAAGTCAACCGGTAGTTGACTATTAGGTAAATGACTTCGGAATGTGGATTTTATAGCTCGGATAGCTTCGTTAGGTGATTTGGGACTTAGGAGTGTGTTTGGAATGTGGTTTTGATGCCTGGAGTAGAATAAGGCTTGAATTGGCAAAAATGAGTTTTTGGCGATTTCTGATAGGCAGTGGAAAATTAGCTATCGGGGTCGAAATGGAATTCCGGAAGTGGGAACAGGTCCGTAGTGTCATTTTGGACGTGTGTGCAAATTTTCAGGTCATTCGGGCGTGTTTTGGTTAGTTTCGGCATCGTAGATAATTTTCGGAAGTTTGAAGATTCTTAGGCTTGAATCATGAGTTGAATCGGTGTTTTGATGTTATTTCGGGTGTTCCGAGGGTTTGACTAAGTTTGGGTGATCATTTACGCTTTTTTGTGTTTTTGGTTGGGTTCCTGAGGGGCTCGGGTTGATTTCGGATAGCCATCAGGGAGTTGGAAGTTGAAAAAATGCAGCAGAAATGCTGCTGGTGCTGCCCTTCTGGTGTGGCCGCACCTGCGGAAGGGAAGCCGCAGGTGCGATGGCTGCAGGTGCAGAAAAGAGGGCGTAGGTACAGATTTTGGCTAGGCTGGAGGAGAGCCGCATGTGCGAGGTTTTGGACGCACCTGCGGAGTCGCTGGTGCGGAGGCTGCATCGCAGGTGCGAGATTTGGTCCTATAAGTGAAGCGCGCAGGTGCGCAAAAGGGCCGCAAGTGCGCGAAAAGGGCCGCAGGTGCGGTCATCGCTGGGCAGATCATATAAATAGGACGCTTAGCGATTTTTGGGTCATTCTTCCACCATTTTAGCACGAGTTTGAAGCTTTTGAAGGGTTTTTGGAAGAGGAATTCAAGAGAACTTCGTGGATGTAAGATTTGTGAACCTAAAACTCGTTCCTATGTGATTTTTGGACTGATTAAGGGTGAAATTCATGGAAATTAGTGCCTAAATTGGGGGTTTAGGGCTTGGGAATTTAGAGACTTTAATTGAGGAATTGAAGGACCAATTGTGGTTGGATTTTGATGCATTTTATATGGGTAGACTCGTGGGAGGATAAGGATTCTAGTTTTATGATTTTTATTGAATTCCGAGACGTGGGCCCGGGGGTCGGGTTTGGACAATTTCGAGATTTGTGCTTAATTTGATAATTTTCAAATGGTTTTCGTCTCCCTAGCATGTATTGATGATAATGATCTGGTTTTGGTTAAATTTGGCGCGATCAGAGGCCGATTCGAGGGGCAAGAGCATCACAGAGTAGTTTTCGGGCCGGTTTGAGGTAAGTAACGATTGTAAATCTAGACCTGAGGGTATGAAAACCCGGTGTTTCATATTGCTTTGATAAATAAGGTGACACACATGCTAGGTTACGAGCGTGTGGGCGTGCATCGATAGGGATTTGTGACTCGGTCCGTCCCGTAGCGACTATTAAGCCGCGTGTTTAATTTGAAATCATATAATATCTTGTATTTTAGAGATTTATACTTCATTATGGGATTTATGCCATGTTTGGGCCTTATGCCGACCTGTTTAGACCCTCAAGGGTATTTTCCCACTATTCTCATCTATTTGTGATAGAAAATTTATGAACTCAGTCATGCTTTATATCTGTTGTTGTTATCACTGTTATCACCCTGTTTTAGAATACTATGAGGTATTTTGGGCTGAGTCCTGTGAGTTGTGATGAGTTGCCTGTGTGACTTGTGAGGATGACTGAGTGAGGCCGAAAGCCGAGTTGTGAGGATAGTGTTGCACGCCGCAGCGATATATATTGGATCGGGTTGCACGCCGCAGCGATATAACTCTTAGGCTGTAGGAGCCCCTCCAGGAGTCTGTACACCTCCAGTGAGCGCAGTCAACTATTATTTGGATCGGGCTGCACGCCACAGCGTATGTTATGTGGATCGGGCTGCACGCCGCGGCGATTATGTGTATACGTGGTACCTGTTGCGTGAGAGTGCTGACTGTGAGCATTTACTTGGATAGTGGAGTCACGAGTGACTAAGAGGCTTTATTCACGAGTGGCACGGTGCCTGAGAGCCTATTATTTATGAAACCATTATTGTTCATTCTTCTTTGCACTGAGCCTCTAATGATAATTTTTAACAAATGCTTCATACGAGATTTTAAATGGAAAATTGGAGTTTTATGAAATATTCAGAATTTATATTCCTGATTTGACTCAATTATTTACATTGTTGTCTAAGATATGAAATTACACGATTTTAAATGCTCGTCACTGCACTCAAGTCTTTAGTTATGGTTGTTACTTACTGAGTTGGCAAACTCACGTTACTCTCTGAACCTTGTGTGCAGATCCAGGTACCGGGTCAGAGCGCTAACTGACTTCTCACTTGCTATGGAGCCTGTTCGAGGATAGAGGTAGTTGTTTGGCGTCCACAGCGTGCCTTTTTCGTTTCCTAGTTTTTAGATTTCTCATATTTTCTGGACTTGTATTAGTATAGATATGGTATTACACAGTGTATTTACTCCTTTAGATGCTCATGACAGTTGACTCCGGATGTTTGGGGCCGTGGTTAGACTTGATCTTTTCTGCTATTATTACTGTTAAACATGCTTTAGAACGGGGATCTTAAATGAAATATTATAACTTATGATTTAAATAGAAAGTTTTATCTGTTATTCTCGGTAGTTGGCTAGCCTAGTTTCACGATAGGCGCCATCACGGCCAGTAGTGATTTGGGGTCGTGACATTTATAAGTAGGATTAAAAACTTTTCTAATATAATGCACAAAGTGAGGGTTAGAAGGAACCTATAGGGTAAGCACATAACAGTAACCATTTTTGCCAATTCTTCACGATCTTTTCTTGGATCGTAATATAAATTACCATCAGTAACAGTGTTAATTCCCGGTTGAAATTTATTTGACTCGGTACTAGGGTCAACCTGACTAGGTAAACTTGTCCCCTCGGCCGCAACTTTCATTTGAAGAAATTTGACCCGACCTCCAACAAATTGAAAAGCGAACTCTTTGACACAAGTTTTACACTTAGCTCTACTTATTTCTCTTAGTTGAATAAAAAATGGCCAAACAAGAGATGTTTCGCTCCGTTTAGAAGGTTGTCTAGAAAAAGTAGGGGTAGTAACAGGAGGGTCAGACGGGGCATCATTTGGATTATTATCAGTTGGGTTAACTTCAGCAACATGACTAGTGGGTGTATCGTCATCCGGTTGCATTTCATCAAAATCTATATTTTCATCATCATTGTCCTCATTAATAGTTGGATTACCATAAAGAGTATTCATATATTCATGGTTTAATTGTTCACCTGGTGCAATATCATGGAAAAATTGACGATCGGTAAATTATAATAAAGTATTATCGCTATCAAGAATAGTAGGTGTAGGACGGGTAACAGGTTTTGGTCGGGGAGTCGGGGGAAGTGGAGGAGGAACAGCTTGGCCACTAGATTCACCAATCTTGGATTTTCCCTTACTTTTAGTAAACATTTTTTTTAAAGAATAGGCCATCTTAATTATAAATATCTTAAAACTTAAGAGTTGGAACGAATTTACCGAATTGACGAACAACTTGTTGTAAATTATATATCGTTGAAGACTTGAAGACTTGAATACTTCAATTCACCAACTTCACAAATTTTCACAAATTGCAATAATAAAGTAAGCAATTATACAAGAAAATTAGAGAGAGATATAGAGAAAAATGATGATTTTGTGAGAAAAATGAAAGAATGAGGGGGTATTTATAGTTGAAAATAGGAAAAAAGTATAATTATAAAAAGTTTGGGGTTAAAACAAAGTTGGGAGG